>JAFELO010000841.1:464942-533199 GCA_017140195.1 Eumaeus atala
CGGCGTCACCGTTGAATTCTACTGTTTTTTATAGTATAAGGAGGCAAACGTGCAGTGAAAGCCTTTTCAACACACATTAAATATCACAAGAAAAGCGACAGCCTAGCTACGGCGGTATTCGCGGCGGTATCATGTGAGCGAAAGGTACCTTCAAGGTCATCCCCGACCATATCAGCTGCGATGCAGCTCTTACTAAATACCACGATATGGCGTGAAGACGTGTTGTTGTGAGAGATTGTTTTCTTAACTTAGTTTATTGAAATCTTGTGAAATTATTAACTTGTTTGTGTAAACATATAGGTACAGGTAAGTGCAGTTCAATTGTGATTACAGGTCTGATGGCTCACGTCGTACGCGCCAACGGCAATTATTTAACTTCCATTCCCTTTGTTTGCTAATACAATTACATGTTGTGGGAATAGCTATTGTACGTCAAACGTGGAAACATCTGGAACTCACCAGCAACCTTGTTGTTTTACTTCCTCAGCAGCAGGTTGTCTTACTTCCCCCACAGTGCGTGTGGGGGAAGTAAGACAAACTTGTGAGGATGACAGGCGGCTCGGTACTAGGTCTATACCATCAGAGAACTGGTGTGTTATCCTTGTTGAATGGATTTAGGATTTTTTTTATCTTCTTTCTGGTTAGACGCAAAATCAATTTCAACGTCAATTTCTGAATAATAATGATAAAGGGCCAGAGATTGAATTGATGAATTAAACCCACTTCAAAAACGTATTAGCCAACTGTAAAGTGTAGAGTAATTATAATTAATATATAATTTATCTGATATTTTGTGATAAGTGAGTGAGTTAGTGAGTCCAGGATGGATGCGAGTAGCAGGAAATCGGTCGTCTTGGCGTTCATTGAGAGAGGTCTATGTCCAGCAGTGGACCGGTAAGGGCTGATGATGATGATGAGTGAGTTACCTTTCGCTTTTTTTAAATATACATATTTATGTCAACTATATGTAAATACATAATATACTAATATATTGCTGTACACAGGCGGAGCGATAGCTCCTTACCCCATTAGAGTTGCTTTAATTACAGGTAAACCCAGAAAGTAAACATTTCACTTGTTCTCAATCTTGTGCATTCTTAATTTGCCTGCAACACGATGCACTAAAAAAACAAACATTAAACAAGTGATACGGTGAAACTCATGTTTGCTCGCGGCTCTGTTTGCTCGGACGCGTGCCGTGCCCTACAGTAACTGGACTCTGCGTTTGTGAACGTACGGTTAATATTTAACACTAGCTGTGCCCTGCTGTTTCACATATGTAAAATCTATCCCAATGGAACCGTTTTTTTTTTTTCGGGATGATAAACTATATCAGTAGCTATGTCACGAAGAGAGAGGAGGGAGAGTAGAGTCTAGTCAAATTTCACTTCATTTTTAAGTCTGAAAATTAAATTGTGTCACAAAAGTATATCTACAATCGTCGTGCGCAGTGGTAACATAAGCGGGTATGCCGCGCACGATACGCCAGAGGTCGCGGTTTCGAATCCCGTCTAGGCCATGGATGTTTATTTATGTATTATATGTATTTCTATTTCTTTTTTTATTTTTATTTTTATATAATATATTTATATAATTATATTCATATCTTAAATTATAAATAATATAGAATATGTCAAAACCTCAATTTCCGTTGCTTGTGGAGATCGTGGTGTGATAAGTCCACAGATAATTATTATTACATATAATGGTCGAACACAGTAGCAGACACCACAACAGCTGTGGGAGACGTACGGCGCTTAGACTGCTCGTGGACCATACGAGCTACATCTCATCAGGGGGGATGAAGGGGTCGAAAATATCTCATTAACTACGGTCACGGGTGGACCCGTGTTCGTTTCGTCTACTCATCCCGTTTCTTTTTCAGCTACCTTTTTTTTGTTGACGCGGTGAAACGCATTTACGCGCCTTCAGTGGCCCTGGGTGGGTCTGGACCCACCCAGGGCCACTGAAGGCGCGTGGGACTGGTGTGTGGGACTGCCAAATATCCACAAAAACTACCGTGAATTCCATCAATGCCGCCCTTGGTGAGGTGCCCCAGAACAACAAAACATCAGGGCACCTCGGCGGCTAGTCAGCCCCCTAAGGGACCAACTCCATCTCCACAGATGGGGTCACCCCGCACTACAGGACAACCCCACCGACTTTGGGACAGTGCAATGGGGTGAGGTTCATCCATCCTCGCCCCTTGCCCCGTGCGCAAAAGCGCTTCCATCTGTTGCCCTTTGTCCCCTCTTCTTACAAGAGGGGAACCGGGAGCGATTCCTTCTCCTGATCTTTAGCCCCCTCTTCTTATAAGAGGGGTGTAAATTCCCACTCGATTCTGACTTTGCCTGAGTTCACCCCAGGCTACTAAGCCCCACCGCCACGACAAGGCTTGGACCATGGTGGGGCGAGTCGGCTACCTAATCTAGGGTCTTCGACAAGGGCATCATTTTTAAATAGAGTGGTCCTGACCTCTGCAACCCAGAAGGGAAATCAGACTCATTTCAAGCTGCGCCATCTTTGTATATTGGGTTTTGTGGATGTCGCTCACCAAAAGGCTTCGATTTGTCGTTTGCCTACTACTACTATACAAACAGGCAGTCATAAGGACTGCCGAGAAGTCAAAACCTCAAACTATCAAGTAACGATGACCTGTATTTGGTAGTACATACTTATAGACTCCTGGCTGCTATGAACTACTAGCGCGTAGCTCGACTTTCCTATGCTACGTAGCATGTTGCTGACGCATGTCGCTAATGCGATTCCCTAAATTTTTCCCTTTATCGAATCCCGAATCTGGAACGCATGATAATTTGGCCGCTATTATCCTGTCTCTTTATGACCCACGGAGCAAATGCTCTATATTTTCTCTATGATGGGATCCGACGACGGCATAAATTCCCATATCAACATCATATGTGGGCTTGGTAACGAGTAGAAACACGTGAAATCAGTAACGGATGTAAACCGTGTTGATATCAGTAAGTGCGATGAGAATTTTGTGTGCTGAAAGCGAAGTTGTGACATAATTTTACGTTACAACGGCCCTATAATAATTGATCTGTGATTTTTGTGACGGCAGTGTCCGGTGCAGCTTCATTCATAAGACATTTCGGGTGACGGCCTGATTGTGAACGATAGGGAGAGACAGAAAGGAAAGCCCCCCCGCCTTCCAGCAGATGGGAAGGATGCATCTCGATAGTTATACAAAATTAAGCAAAAGTAACTATGATTATCTTGTTCGAGGGTACCGGGTCCCCTCTCTCCCCTCTCTAACGAGATCTGTGAACGCATCGATGGAGTGAAGGAGGCAACTATTTACGCTATCTCGCGCGCAGCTTTCACCCCTGTGGAACATTATTATAACCTGTAACGTTGCTACGATACCATTCTTTCTGTGTAAGCAGCTAGCGTTATCGACTTATAAGATGTTATCACAACAAAAGAATTTACATAAAAGCCTAAATTTGCGGGTAAATCTTACCTTATCTGGAACTTAACGCGTAAAGCAACGAGGACTGCCGCTCATCCTTATGCTAATGTAAAGATTACACGGCATTTGTATTTAGGGCATGTGCCTCGTGGTATGGTGGTAAGCATGTCCGCCCACAGTCGTGAGGTTCTGGGTTCGAGTACCGGGTCGGACCAATGTGTTACTGGGATTTTTCAATTTCTAACAACGGCCCGGATTCGAGAAGTAGGCGATGCTACGCCCCCGTGACGCGGTGAGCACGTTAAGCCGCCGGTCCTGCGCATTATTCCTCTCCGGTCGTGCTGGATAGCAGTCCGGAATAGGAGCATAGGGACAGGGAGTGTACTTCTGTCTGCGCACCTTCTTGTTCTTCAAGGACGACATTTATTTTTATTAAGGGGTGATGATGATGTATTGCATTGTATAATAAACTTCAGCTTATCGCACGTAACGAAGTCACATAATTGCAGTAGAGTTTTATCGACGGTGCCGTTAAATAATAACAGGTACGTTACTTGTTTACAGCACGTATTATAGATCATCATCAGCGCGTGTGCCGTTGGGCTGGGGAGGTCATTGGTGCCGCCTAAAGCATGCATATAAAGCTTAAGGTTTGTTTGAACGCGCTACAGGCCCGAATTGAACAATACTATTTTGTGTTGAATAGTCAATACGTCGAGGCAGGCTATAAGCTACATACTATGACGCTACGATTAGTAGGACATGGTAGGTGTAACCGCGTGTTGATGCTAGTACAAATGTAATAAAGCTGAAGAGTTTTTTTTTTTTGAAAGCGTTAACATCTGGAACTACACATCGAATTTAGGAAATTCTTTTTGTGTATGCGAGCTACACGCATGAGGAAGGTTATAGGCTATATACCATCATATCGGATGCATCTCATCTGTGGGAGAGTGGCGGGTCCGATTACTTTTCGACTCCAAACCTAGTCTCGTCGCCCGACGAGTATTCACAGCAAACCGATGGCCGCTATTGGGCTTCTCTTCGCGCTAAAAAAAATACGCGGGTGGAACTGCGGTGCGTAGCTAGTTTATTTAAAACCTCCTTATAGGGAATACAATATTTCTAGATAATGATACAAGCTGTGCCCGCGGCTTCACCCGCGTGGAAATCAGTGTTTCATCAAGCTTTTGTCGTGTAAATCCCGACGCCTCGGAGTGTAGGGCTCCGTAGTATATACAACAGCCAAGTGCGAGTTGGTTCGCTGACCAAGGCTTCCGTAACGTGATAACAAAAACTAAACATATCTACTGATAGACAGGTATAAAATGACTAGATAGAGAGATATATCTGCTATGAGTTTTCATGTGAAACACCGGCGTGTTACATATAATCTACGGTTTTAGATTTGACAAAGTACAAATCCTCTATAGAGTATGTCGATTCCTTCCATGGATGATCCGTGAGGCTATTTAAAATAAAAAGAAATCCAAATTTCAATAGAGAAGGTGACTGGGTTCTTCCCTCTGCTTGGGACAAGGTGATAAACAAAATCGAATCAAACATGTTTGATTCCTGATAATGTTATGTTACACCTCAAGGCAGCAAGATATAACAAATACTGCATTAATCGGAACAGCCAAATAATTATAATTCTTCGGGTACTTGCGACATCTGGACATCCGTCATCTCAGTCCACCCGTGACCATGGTTAGTGTAAAGCTTCTGAAACGTCGGGCGAGTTAGATAAGTAAATAAATATCGATAAATCCGTGAAAGTAGTTTCATAGTAATGAGGAATATTCGCGTAGACTTAGGACATCATTATGATTTCATTGATAATAATATAATTTTATTCAATTTAAATTATCACCGCTATTTAATGATTACTTATTATTAAAGATTTATAATAAACTTGTGTGTAGCATACAAGTTTATTATAAATCCACCATATTGATGTCTTAAATTTACGCGAATGTTAGACATTAAAATAAAACTACTTTTACGGATTTTATCGCGGTTTATTGAATTATTTATGTAGCCCGACGTTTCAGAAGTTTTACAGCAACCATGGTCACGGGTGGACTGATATGACAGATGTCCTGATGTACCAAGTTTTAAAAAGTACTCGAAGAATTATAATTTTAGTTGTTCCGATTAACGCAAACAGTACTTATTGTATCTTGCAGTCTTGAGGTGTTATGTTTACTTTTTGATTTCATTATGTTCACCACTGGATCCCAAGCAGAGGGAAGAACCCAGCCGTCTTCTCTATTGAAATTTGGATGTTTTTTAATTTCAATAGCCTCACGGATCATCCATGGAAGGAATCGGCGTTCCCTAGTGAGGGTTTGCGGTTTATCAAATGTAATGTAATGGCAGGGGACAACTTCGGCATGCTCACAGACCGCAGAGTTTGTAACACGTCGGTGGTTCATATCGGCTATATCTTCTTTGTAACACGTCGGTGGTTCATATCGGCTATATCTTCTTTGTAACACGTCGGTGGTTCATATCGGCTGTATCTTCTTTGACGCGAGTAAATTTAACGGCCGACTGTAATATATATTCACATCGTTCTTTTTTTTAATAGAACAGGGGGCAAACGAGCAATCGGGGCGTTTTACGACTACCGACGGCCATGAACATCCACATAATTATTATGACGATGCGTTGCCCTCCTTCTCTCCCCCAATGGGGCCACCGGGTAACTTACAAAACGCACGAAACTCGACAAATGAAGAGTTTTTAGATGACAGATTCACTTCGTACTGCTACAACAGCCGTCCACGAGAGTTGTCACCCAGATTCTAATAACACGGTGCAAGCGACACCCACCTCCATATTTGCTCCTATAAATCCTGTGGCGTAAGAAGGGAAAACATTCGCCATGTCTATGAATGTGTAGTATATACAGATTTCTGTGTTCCCTGCTACATCTTAAACGGCTGGACAGACTTTAGTACCTTTAGAACAGTCTTCATGATGCGAGCGACACGATATATATCAAATAGTGAGTTAATTAAATACACACTTTAGGCCGCAAGTTTTTTAAAAATAAATTTAGAATGACTTCCCACTCTCCCTTTGCGTCGATTCGCCAACGCATTCATTACCACCGATCATAGAAGAACCTTCTTTCCTCTCTTTCTTTCTTTCTTCTTCTCTTTCTTCCACTTATTCCCTCTAGGCAGTGTTGAATATTCAACTGCACCGGGTGGAGGAGCGACCTTTCTCGATCGTGTGATCAGCCGACTCTGGTAATAAATTCCATAAATATTTTGTCACTTGTCTTTCGGTTTTCTTCAAGACAGTTCGACAAATATTTAATTAGTGAGGCAATGACCAGAATAGGGGTGCTTCTCCTCAACCTAACCCCGGTGCGGTAGCCGAGGATCTCACTCCTCATATTACATCTCTATGAAACAATCTACTAGACATAAAATGCCCCTCATTACATGCGATTGAGGAAATTTGCAGCTGCGGCTATGTAACTATACTTAAGGATCCTACGGGATTGCACTTTCATTGTTACTTTTGCGTATGAGCGGAATGGGTACACGCTTAAGTTCACGCCAGATCCGGGATAGGATAGGCAGAGGAACCGAGTGATATAAATAATATTGAGCCACTATCATAAGATAGTGTGCAGGCTTCCTTCACACTCATACCTCTTACATTAGGGTTGCACAAATTTGGAACGTTTACCTGTAACTTCAAGGCCACGGCTAACCCCTTAATAACACTGGCTACTGATAGGCCTACGTAATTTTTATCGCGTACCCCCTTTGATTAGCTCCACGATTTGATAAACCCTGCCCAATTCATAAAAACGCAGACCACACCGGCTGTGGAGGCTTTGGAATGTTCGTATATAAAACGATATTTTTAATTAGTTGACTTTAAACTAGAAAATGTAACCGTTAGTGGTCCACCATTTAACAACTATCAAGAGTGGTTTTAGACCTCACCAAGAACCGTGTAGGAGGTACCTGACACCATAGATAACAGAACCGCCATGGAGTTACCGTTATACAAGAACATTCAACAGATAAAAAATATCGTACAGTTGTTTTATAACAGAAAACTGTCAGTTGTAAAGTGTGAATAGATATGAACACGTGGGCTCGCAGTAATATAGAACCCGTGACGTGGGCGTGTCCACCGGTGGGCGATCGCGAGAAAATGCGGCGCTGATCACCCGCGCACTCGCGATGTACTAGCTCTGGGCGACACCGCCAATGACCGTACACTGGATGAGTTTGCTCCAGTTAACGCACGGTATGATGGAAACAAGTGGAGCGAAATGGTGTGAAACAGAAATAGAGCGTAACACAATCGTAACGCTTTAACGTGCTTGCGTCACTTGCTGACTTCTTAGTTCAAATCATGAATCACGGAGCCGACTATTAAAGAAGAACATAAACCAACTGTCGCAACATTTTAATGACCGCCATCCATAATAAACATTCCATAAATACTTTGCACCTCGCGGGAATGTCACCTCTGCGACTGCGGGTTGTAAGTTTTCTATAGTAAATGGTAACGTCGTCCTAGCAGAATTACGGAGATGCCGGCCGTGGCGCTGACGGGCCAACTCCGCGGGACAAATTTACAGTGGGCAGGCACAAGCACACTGCCTGTTCCATTATTCTCCTATGTCGATGGGAGGGCAGTCCGACACGACCGGAGAGAAAGCAGAGAGCATGTAGAGGACCGGCGGCTAAGCGTGCGCGCCGAGGCACGGGAGTGTAGCATCGCCAACTTTCTGACTCTGGACAGTTGTTACAAATCGATACAACATTTGGTACGACCCGAGATTAGATCCCGGGACATCTCGACTATGTTTTTTTATGGAACGGGGAGGCAAACGAGCAATGGGAGCCTTTGTACGACTACCGACGCCCATGAACATCCACATAATTACTATGCTGATGCGTTGCCCTCTTGCTCCCAATGGGTCACTAGCTACTCACAAACCGCACGTAACACGACACTGAAGATGTCAATTTACAGCGGTATTATGTGAGCGAGGGGACCTTCCCGGTCGTGCCGGCCCGATGGCGCTACCTCCTCCTATGCGGCAGAGCACTACCTCTTCCCGAGCAGAACATTGCTCACCACTGAACCACGAGGCAGTCGTTGTATGCCTCATGTGTACGAGGCCTTACTATACTGCCTCTTAAATTCACTCGTACGTACGTCCAACTCAACCTAGCGCTCGGTTGTCTGCTAATAGCCTGTCTATACGGCTGCTAATGCATGCTGGCTCGTATATAATGCGACTTTTGGCAGGCGGTTGACACTTGAGTCGGACAGCCGAGCAATAAACTGAATGCAAGCACGAGTACACAGAACATAGAAATACTATGTGTTACACACGGACAGACAATTTCTTACTAAATAATACCTGTGAGTACGTTAGGTACGTAGAAATTGAAATGTGTTCAAGTAGTTTCGAAGTAGTGAGATAAAACTTTTAGTAGTTTTGGCGAAAGCTATTGGGCACGCTGAAATTAACACCGTGGTATGTTTGACATCTCGCTTTGCTGTCTTATATCCCGTATTGTAATCAGAGTCATTTGGGTACTGTCAGTCTCCAAATACGGTACTCAGAAACGTATTTCGAGACTGTGGGGCTCTCTGGGATAGGCACATGCAGTAGTTTCAGCAGTTATGGTGGCGAGTCTTCTGACTGCTGCTAATAGCGATACGAGTAAACTTATTTAATAAAACTGAAGAGAGTTTAACAAAACTTTTTTTTTGTTTGTTTGAACGCATTAATCTCTGAAACTACCGGTCAAATTTTAAAAAATATTACTGCATATGAGGAAGGTTATACGTTAAACCAATAGGGCTGGATTTAGACGGGTTGTAAGTATACATTCTGCTGTTGAGACAAATTACAGTTTTATTATGGCACCGATAGACATACCCGTGTGCATGGCATAGTTACTTAGGGTGAATAGTGGTGCTAATTTTAGGTTACGGTTTAAATGCGGTACAAACAACAGAGTGGGAAGCCACAATTAATACCTATTAGTAGCTTTGATTTCGTTATGAATGTAATTCACACAGAAATGAGTAGCTGCACAGTGCATTCGCTGTGGAACCAGACGCCACATTCTTGTATCGGGTTGCCAAACTGCATTCAAGTAAATAACAATATATCTTCACGCCAGCTCCCTAATGGAGTAGCCGGAGCGTTGAGACCGCCATCGGGCGACCCGTTCTTCTGGTACATGTATTGGAGCGACATGAGGAAACAACCTGGATGTTTAATCCGTACAAGTCGGATACTGCTCGGTCGCAGCTACCGAAGTGGACCAGTTGTCTATAATTGATTGTTCCGGTAAAAAACTCATAAGCAATCAAATACTGAGTATAACTTTGGTGTCGTAGCGGTGCCGTCAGAAAACGACCGTAAGGAGAAAACAATCGTAAGGGAGCAGGGACTGATGTTATAGGGTTGAGGGAATCGATGGATACCTACCTTGGCTTCCTCTTCCGTTGAGTAGGGTCTAGTGCGGAGTCGTAGTTCTTTGGCCTGGCCTAGCTGAGTGTGTCACTAAATTCGGCATATTTTGACATATGCCTTATTCAGGCCTACTGTGATCTACCTTCTCCAACTCTAATCCAGAGCAGTCCCATATATATTACTCTCGTACGTCCTTGTTATCTGATGTCCTCTCTCTGGTGTGCTATAAGCTTACTTCCTTACTGCCTTCGTTTATTTTACAAATTAGCATATGTCTCCAACTCCATTTCAGATGCCCAATGTGAGTTATAATTTTTACTTTAGACCTTTTTCTGATTTCCGATTTTCGGATTTTATTCAAAGTACCGAATCACCACACTCTATAGAAATGTACGTTACCAAATAATGTATGGACAGCCGGTGGCTATTCTCATAAACCCATGTAGCACGGTCTTGAACGAATCGATCCGATATACCCAAAGAGCAATAGCCAACGTAATAATACCTATATATTAACTATAATACATATTTCGAACCAATAACCCTGTGTAATGTTGCTGATCGCATGCAATTTGCTCGCACATAATCGTGACCGCTTTATTTCCCAACATCACTGAAATGCCAACGCCGAGAGCCTATGGACCATAGGGTGTGCATTATGATTCCTAAAGCTTGCATCACACTACGTCTAGGGATAGATTGGATCATCCATCAAAACCCTATCGTATTCTTATGCCTATGTATGGATTTGTGTTCGTTACTCATACGTGCATGACTTTATGGATGAGTCCCGAATTGGGTCATGGTGTTATTGGATTTTTTCAATCTCCAGTAAGAATCCGGAATCGGCAGTGACACACGAGTCTCGAAAAGATCGGTAAGCCGTCGATCCTGCACTTGATTTGTCCCCGTTCATATATTACAATCGTCCCATTGCAATGGAAGAACGAGGTAATAGCGATTACACACATTTGTGTACTATAATAATAGGTCTACTAATATAAACTAATAATAACTAGCCGAATAGACAGCTATTCGGCTAGGTTCTATAGAGGTAGGAGCCGAAATTCGGCCAGAACAACATTATTATTATTCATTCAAACGTGTACTGCTGAACAGATTTGGATGCTTTTTGTGCTAGGATTATCCTTATAATTTGGGATAAAACATAATATAAGGAAATATAAGTGTTATTTTAAACGTTATTCAGATTCTTATTATACTCTAAACATGTAGTATATAATAAGAAATTAGAATTAGAGAATTTTCATTTCCAGTTCTTTCATAGATTGGACATAATAAAAGATACTTCTGTAGCTGAAAATTAAATATATGGCATTAATAAACATAAGATTTGTTTTAAAGCCTCGATATTTGTTATCAGTGAGGTCACATACTGATAGGTGTACCGCAATTATGAATTATGTAAGATTAAAATCTTACTTATATACATATATATATATATATATATATATATATATATATATATATTCTTTATAGAATAGGCGGGCAAAAGAGAAATCGGAGCCTTTTTACGACCACCGACGTCCACATAATTACTATGCCGATACGTCTTCCTCCTCCTCCCCCAATGGGCCAACGGCTACTCACAAACCACACGAAACGCAACACTGAAATGTCACTTTACGGCGGTATCATGTGAGCGAGAGGTACCTCCCCGGTCGTGCCGGCCCAATTCCTTGCATAGGAGGATGCATCATGCATATAGTGTACCATGCATCACGCATGACACTATATCCTCTTACGCAGCATGGCACTACCTCTTGATATTTAGGGAATGAGCCATTCTTATCTACAGTCCATTGTCCTATAGTCGTAAATGATTCTAATTTATCTTTTGAAACGACCGTTCATATTTCATATCGTTATTTTGATGAAGATATGATCAAGCCGATTATTCCAGAGGAGTAATTGTATATGTTATCATATTTGTCAGGTCATTGATGTAGATTATGAATAGATTGGGATCTATTACAGCGCCCTTAGGCACGCCACTTGTGTAGTACAGAGTAAGAACTTTTATAATGAATACGACTATTTGTAATTGTCAAGTGTAATATATTGAGCCTGTCCAAGCAAATTGCCTTTAATAAACCACGGAAATGTTATGCTAATGCCTTAACAAGAATATATTCTTATTGTTGATGCCTGAGTGCCGGTTTCACACATTCTAACTAAAGTCTCGATTATGAACTTTGTATCAAATAATTATAAATTTTAGTTTCACTGGTTTCTAGGTTATTAACACTAAGTACTTGTATGGTAGTTGAGAGTGCCTATCGAATAGCTACTTGAAACTTTCATAGTTACCTGTGAATCCGGCATTACTGGTGGTAACTCTTAGCCCGGAGCAACTTAAAACAACTGATATTCGGGGTGCACGGTTGTTGTGGTTCTGCATGCATGTACCTACGTCTATTGTACATAAACGGTAAACCTGACTGACTTGTATATATTCTTTCTTAATGTTCTATGCTGATGGAGGTGTCCAGCGCAGCTTCATCGGTGGCTATAGGAAACGTAGGACGACGGTAGACTTGTATATTAACGCACTGCCGAAACTACTATACCAACAAACTTGAAATTTGGTACAGGGGTTCTTTTCATGATATAAGTGAGCCCTAAGAAAGGATTTTCAAGAAATACAACCCTTAAGGGCTGAAATAGGGGGGTGAATTTATATGGAATTTAACCGAGACTGAAACGCTGAGCGCTGTTATTTTAAGATAAAAATCTAACAATACAAAGGTATGATAGGGTATTTAAAAGACCAATAGGAGCAAAAATTACTATGTATCTTAAAATAATATTGCATAACATTACAAGTTAATTTAATGCTGTTTTACTTACCTATGCATTTCAAATACGTGCAATTAATATCAAATAGTGCACAAATGGACTCAAATATTGGCAGACAGCACTTAGACTGGACATCAAATAAAAAAGAATTCTTACAATAATTAAACTTTAATAATTTAATTTGTTTCATGCAATATGTGAATGTAATATATTTATGATATCTAAAAGATTTAAGTTTAATTTTTATTAATTTGTAATAGATGTATCTATGATGTGTTGGCTTAAAAGGTGAGAAATTATAGGGTAATTAAAGGAAGTTTCATGATCACCATACCTACTTCAGGACTATGTCCATAGTAAGTCACTTTTTAAACCTAATTATACAAAGGTGTGTACACAAAGGATTCATTACACATCTGTCGGCGCTAACATGCAAATGGTAAGGAGAGATAATCAGGTGTTAAATTTTGCGAGTCCTTGGCTGCATTCCGCCGTGCGCTCGCCTTTACCAAGGGTGGGCGGTACTAATTTATGCACTCAGCGCCTAGCTGTCTGTGTACCTGCAACATAATATGGATGTATTTTTTTAATATTCCTAGTATTAGCTTCAGATAATCCTGATGTTGATAGAGTACTATTTAAAAATGTATGATTTCCTTGTGCTTTTTCGTATATATTTTATTTAATCTCAGCAGCTACTGGCCTGAATTGGACAATTACTTATGTTGAATAGTACATTTATCGAGGAATGAAATTTATCGAGAAATAACAACTCATAGGATCGGAGTTACACGCTTAAAACCGCGAGCTATGCAGCTGTTATTAATAATTGATTATATATTCTTAGATAATTGTTGCTGCGTTTAATGCTTATATACTATTTAATTAGCGACTGGTCCGAGGATTGAATAAATACCAGGAGTAAAATCGGCTGAAACAGTAACGTTACGCCGAGCGTTACACCGCGCGTAACATTTATCTACGTACAAACTTGCCTTACCTGCCACTTAGGAATCGTGTTTGTTCCTAAGAGTAATCGCCACATAAACCACAGGTTGGAACAGACGCTTATAGTTTTCAGTTATGGTATCATAATACATTATCTATATTATTAATTGCTTTACAAAAATACAAGATGTACCATTACATATTCAACTGTCATTCTAAAGCATCTGTGATTGTACATAAGCAAATTTTCTTTGAAATGTCAACCTTACGCGCTTGTGTTTATGTTGTTTTTACGAAGTGCATAATCGGGCAGGTGCATCTTTTACGGACGGTTTTGACCCGCTCACTGTATATCTTGATAATTTTCTAAAACTATGACATATCACCGCCAGCTTCCTGATTTCGGAATGTCATAAGAAATTTTAAAATCCTAATAACGCTTTGACCCGACCCGGGAGTCGAACCCAGGACCTCAAAACTGTGGTTGAATGCTAACCACTAGACCACGAGGCAGCAAATACTAAGGAGCATCCGGGGCTGTGATTGTTTTTTGGACCTGAATTTGTGCTGTGGAACCGAACAGAAGGCCTCATCGGACTGCTATGAGCGATCGTTCGCTCGATATCAGAATGTTATTGTGTGGTAT
Source organism: Eumaeus atala (assembly GCA_017140195.1). Classification (NCBI taxonomy): domain Eukaryota; kingdom Metazoa; phylum Arthropoda; class Insecta; order Lepidoptera; family Lycaenidae; genus Eumaeus; species Eumaeus atala. The sequence continues at coordinate 479,271 of JAFELO010000841.1, forward strand.
TACCATCATCGCCTGAGAGATCGCGGGGTCCCTCATCGCTCGACTGTGACGTCGAGGGCAGCTTGCGAGCTACTATAATTGCCTCGGCGCGGACATGAATGAATGGCCCATGGATGATGACAGGTACAACTGTGAACTGAAGGTTAAGAGCAACACACTCATTACAATGTCGCCCTTCGATAAGTTGGTGAACCTGGTCAGGATATTATTGAACTATAATTAAGTGAACAATGTGTTGTTATTTTTAACGCAATCGAAGTTCACTGCACTCCAGCCGCACCGGACCCTGGCTTATGTTATAATACAATATTTTCAGTTACGTGACTGTTATAACACTATCGTTCAAGGATCTCTTGTGGCCTGTGTGTTGTTTAGGACGGGTTAGAGGTTACTACATGAGATACCATTTGATCGTGAGAAATAATTAAATGTGTACTGGGACACGTAATAGTCGTGAGGACTCAGCGGACAAGAGTAAGGTGCTATAAACAATTTTCAAAACCGTGAAATTGCCAGCGACGGAGCGGGTGGAGGAGAGATCATCTGCCCCCTCCACGCAGCCGCAATGCAATTGCTATTGACGGGTCAGAAAAAAAATATAATAGTAAGTTTTTTATACTCCGTGCACTCACCTTCACAAAAAAACCGACACCCTGCATTTACCTCTAGTCAACATTTTAATTTTTTCTTGTGTCGCCAAAGAAGTATATCTTCTACGTGTATATGAGTAAATACACTTTTTATGTCACAATTTTTTTTTATTACAAGTTCCACTTCAGTAAGTTATGACGAGTTAAATGGTGTGAAACCGTAACGTAACGCCGAAATTGCGCCTCGTTCAGTTGAGGATCACGTTCGTACTTGAAGAGAGAACTTCAGCACTAGTTTTTGACGTGAAAAGGTCTTAAATTAGTTGTAAATATAAAAGATTAGGACGTCATAGTAACATTCCGAGTCAGCGTAATATTCTGATTGGGCGGAGCTTACGAGCGAGAGCGTTGCAAGTCGTCTCTTTCAGTCTATCCGATGCATTCGCAGATTAAAGAAATCGTTATCGTGTAAAATTATGTCATCCGTAAATTGACTTTTAATGGCAAACAGTCCTCACTTGTTTACTTTGTTAGAGGTAGCAGGTGTTATTGGTGTACTGCAGATGATTAGCACTGGAAGCTCTCACGTCTGTGCGATATATAACAGTTCTCGATAGCTTCGGCTTCCACAGGGGAGTAAAACTGCTCATCATTGTTTGCAATAATAGAAGGATACGCCAGGAATATTGTCAATTTAGTAAAGTTCATCCGAATTGGGCAGGCGCGATTGAGGAGGTAGGGTATCTATCTGTCGAGTTTTGTGAGTTTCCGGTTTTATGGATATTTGATGGAAATGTCATATTGGATGGAAAGTCACGTGCGCATAACAGTTAACCAGATGTTGGCCCATGGGCGGCCATACAAAGGCGCCGTCTTCTCATTTGGCCCCTTAGGGTCCCACCGTTCATCTGCACTTAGGCCACAATAATACAACATCATAAGTTACAGTAATTTAATCAGCAATAAAAACTTAACAACTATATTTACAACTATTTTAAATATGACAGCGAAATACGCGGGAATGTGTATAATGTGGTGGTAAGTTCAAACGCTAGAATGTCGAAAGCTTCACATAGATGTCGGCAGATGAGGGGGGGGGGCAGGAGAAGCGTAGAGGGGAACCTGTCGCCCTTGTTTCTTGACGCGCACTTGGTCCTTGCTCTCACATCCCAACGAGAAAATCTTTCAACGACTACCGACGCCCAGGATCATCAGTACTATTATGCCGATGCGTTGCACTCCTTTTCACCTCCCCCCCCCCAATGGGCCACGAGCGCTGTATGTCTCGAGGTACTAGCATTTACACTCACAGTACAAACTGAATATAGTAAAGGTTTTACAACTCCCTACTTGTACTCAGACGTGTTGTAGGTAACAGATGTGTGACGTGTACATACAAATAAGAACTTTACTGTATATAATTAAGCTTCACTTTTCATGGATATTCCGAAATACCAGTAGCGCAATAAGTGGTGTTAGTGTAATATAAGACGTTTGCAGTTCTTAAGAAACTTACGCTACATTTCATACGAGCAAACTCTCGTAACGATTATTCTAGTAAAGATTCATATTTGCGCACGGACATAAACAATGGAGGCGGTTTACATAAATGTATTTCAAAAGTATGGAAAGTGTAATCGTCATACGAGAACATATTCCTTCCTTTGATGTTAGGTACTATTAACACATTCGTGGCGACATCGCGCGATTTTATGCATCGCACGACCATTTTCTATCCGTATGATTGATTAGAGGATGAACGATAATGATACATGATTCGACTTTATATTCTAACAATACTGTGAAACTATCTTAAGACTAGACAGGGTTTCTACATTAAATACTTTTGCTGGTGATCTGGTGATCATTAGTAAGTAGTTATATAAGTTTACCTAAGTGGAGATTAAACTTGCTGAGACTACGACTAAACCTTAGCAGCGGGATGATGTAGGGGCTGAAGTCCAGGCTATCACCAAATTGGGAAGTTTAAATCACACAGCCCACAGCGTTTGTGACCAAATGTTAAGTTATAATTTCATCTATTTTCTCTAAAATGGATTCGGTATTTAAAAAGAATATTTGATTTAACATCAAGATCCCATATAAAACGGAACTACGAGTACAACACCTCTGTGGTCATTACATTTGAGACCCGCAGGACAAGTTACAATAAATAAGTATATGAATATGTACACAAAACTACGTCAATTAATACAACTGCTACTTAACTTACATCAAGCAACAATATATTAAGCGATTCATATATTCCAACCGAAAACGGCACGTCATAGCCTTTACAAAATTTTGTAGTATTTTATACATAAAAATCCTTGATTGTGTCAAAAAAAAAATTCACTTACACTCCAAACTCAAACACACTAAAATGATATTGATAAAATAATAGTTTCAAAGATCACGTCACTCAGCATGCATGCATTAAAAAAAGCTCCTAATAATATTTGATAAATTAAAACAACTACCTAATTCATTTACGAGAATTCAGCAAACCCAGGGAATGAAATGGCAACATTTTATTACTTATACTAACGTCACTGGGAATTATTTAAATTAAATTAAAAGAACTTATTAACACTGCTGTTTCTAATTATTTACAAACTACAAAATATACAATGAAGACATTCTAATCTACTCACTTACATCTAAACAGATCCAAAAGCTTACAATTAAAATTTATGAATGATAGAAATATGAAGCCTGCGCTTCACCGGTCTCAACTAGTGATGACTAGGCCTTTGTATCAGATAAATTACGAAATTTGGTTCGACAGGCTCCGAATAGAAGAAACTCTCGTCCAATGATTATGATGTACAAAGAACACGTTTCCGGTTAACATTGATATATGGAACGAAAATGATATCTAGGGTATTATAAAATCTGAAAATATATAAATAAGTTAATACAATCATTTAGATAGTACTAGGAGCTTGCTGGTGTTGGACGACCGTTCACCAGGTGTGAACACGATCTCTGTGCAGTGGCCGGTCCGGGATGGACGGTAGCAGGAGATCGGTCGTCTTGGCGTTCATTGAATGAGGCCCACGTCCAGCGGTGGGCCCATAAGGGCTGATAGTGAATATGATGATGAAGAGCTATGTATTGCTTAGCTACTTGTCACTCTAGCAGAAACCGGTGAAATCGCCCCTAATTCCCTTTGAATTCTATTTCATTTCAATTAAAAATGTCAATATCTAGACACTTTTTTCCTAAAAACTATACTTATAAATATCTTTCGCGTCTGAATGTGAAGAACTTGAGTCATCTTCGTTTCCACTTAAAAAAAACATTTGGTTCTATTTTAATAATATTTTAAAAAATCTCGTTTGATACAATATATTATTACACAATTATAAAAATATTAACAAATCTTCACTTTTATATATTGAAGAAAGATAACATTTACGTTTGGTCAAAACCATTGTCAAGCAAAACAATTATGTTAGACATAATTATGTTAAACTTAATCAAGTTCCAGTAAATTTTTTTTAGTCAAAAATTTCAAATTCGAAAATTTTCAAGTTCTCAGTGTCAAAAAAATTATCAATAAAACTAAAATACGCCACGACAAAGTAACTTTCATCGGAAGATTCATAGAAATTCATCTATTTTTATATAATTTTTCACTTTTCTCGCTTCTACCTTTGCTTACGCAACTTTTGCACAGATAATCCGCAAATAGGATTTCACAGGTCACTCCAGTCATGGCGCAGGACACAGCCTGTCTAGACCGTTTGCGGCTAGGGCACCGCCACCCGGCTCGATAGCAGCCGCCGGACCGACTGGTGGTTGTGGCCATCGCTACTGGATATATCGCTGGTGCTCGCCACAGAAGGTTGAGAGAAGTTCTTGCATAGGACGAGAACCTAAAAGAAGCCATTATTAGAGGTCTTTGTGAAACGATTTATGGTGCGCAGTATGGAAAAATGTGAGGACCAAAATTGTGTGAAATAGCAATCAGATTCAGAATCATGGAGTAAAGTCCAGTCGTGTGTGTCAGAGCTGATACATACACTTTTTTTTGCATAATATCTCTTGGATCGCTTTTTATTTCGTTTATCACAGTCAACGTTTTTAAGGTATTTAGTTAGGAATAAAATAACCTTGATTTTTTGGATTTTCCAAAATCTATTAAGACGGATTTAATAATTTTTCAAATAGGAATTTCTGCAAACTCCTTTACCGCCCGGTCGTCTCGGTTGTTCACAAGTTATGTAAGGTCGACAGGCGTACCTCATGCACATGTGCTATACTCGGACAGAGGCTGGAGTAGACTGCGGAAGGTTCTGTTTAAGCATGGCCATAAAATTACACCGACCCAATTAACAAAAATCAGTAGTCTCCATCGGATTTTTTTAATTGGGTCGGTGTAATTTTTGATTACTATATCTTCCAAGCTAAGAAGTAGTCTATATGTTGAAAAGTATTTTATTCCGACACTAGCTGCGCTCCTGTTTGCCCTCGTAAAATCTAAATGACTCGTAAACTTTTTCGAGATAAAGACCTTTTGTATGTTCCATATTATATAACCCATCATGTCATATTTTAACTGAATCCGTTCAGCAGTTTTTACGTGAAAAACAAACAAACAGATTTTTTTAATTCAGCTGCATTGCAGCCGAATAAAGTCGGCACTATCGGAGAGGATTGCTCTCTCGCTCACATGATACCGTCTTGAAGTGTCACCTTTTTTGACTTTCGCGAGTAGTGCGGTTTATGATTTTCCAGTGGCCTATCGGAGACGTAAGAGCAAAGGAAAACACGTCTGCGTAACACCAAAAGGCTGCCAAGTACTCGCTTGTCCCTTAATACAATAACAATTACCGTGTATAGAACAGTAGCTAAGCCCATGAGGGAGCCAGCGAGCGCGTCCCACCAGTGGTGCCGCCGGTCCGTGATCCTGGTGAGGGGGCACAGCACGGAGTAGATGATGCACAGGATCTGAACCAGCGGCACCGCCAGTCCTGATCGGTTGTGCCAGCTGAACGCACGCCGCTGTAGGTACCACTGCGACAACGATACAATAAATAATAAAAAAATAATTTAAAACAATTGTAAAAAAAGTCAATAATACGTATCATTTCATTCAATTCATTCAATTATTTAATGCTTGAGCGCACTAGGATTAGCCATTGTCAGTTACAACATCAACAATATTTTAAAACATCAACAAGTTCTTAGGAATCGATAGCTAACGTTTTCTTTACGACATTTGAAAATTTGTTAGAATATTCTCCATGCAAATATGAATATGAATCCAATAGGAATGTCCCCTGAATGTTATAAATTCTACGCGCCTTGCAAATTGCCTTGGAGGCGAAGCAGGCGCTTGGGACTTTGACTTATGTATTATATATTAATGTAATTACACTAGAATAGAAAAAAAATATTTAAAATTAATATAACAAAAAAAAGCCTTTTATGTAGGCTATGAGTATCTATTCTTTGTTTAAAAAACAAAGTGCTCCAAGCCGATATGAGGCCATCATGTATACCAATTTAAAAGCGAAGTAAACGACACATTTTAAGGCAGTATCATGTGAGCAGGAGGTACCTCTCCGGACCGGATTAATGCAGCAAAACCTCAATTATATCCATCTGTCTTCGATTCAGTATAAGTATAGAAAACAACAACAGGATCACCCCATTGATCATAGAGGTAGATCTATAAATAGTTGCCCCATCAAGTCGGTGTCAGTTATGTAATTGGATGCCCCGTCACATCCTCCCGGCTTCTGATTGCATCACCTGCTGATTGGTTGGGAATATATCATCATCTTCGCAGGAATCTTTCCAGAATTATTAAAAACCAACAAAAATACTATGTCTCAGCTCCGACACGCGAATTCACCTGATTCCTCTCAGTTATCAGAATGAGAACAGGAGATAGACAGTTATTTCGTGTCTACGCACACTATTGTGCGCTTTATTATGTCTTGCGCTTGGCTGTGGCTATAGAGATTGCCACCGTAGGCGAAATTTGACAAGGGTAATTTTACTTACCGCTAGAAACAGTCCGCAATAGACCGCCAGGGAGGCGTGCGCTGACGGGAAGCTCCTGGTGCTGTCAATCTGTAAGTAGCGCGAGTAATGCGTGGAAGTGCAGACGAAACTACTGATATACTCCGACCTGTGGGATGAGATATATAAGCATAAGACGACAAAGGAGCAGAGTAGTGGCGGATCAAGAGGAGGAAGTTGGTAAATCCTGGCCCACTATGACTTTAAGTCTAAGGTTACTGAAAAAGCTGAATAAAATCTGAACTCTTGTCTTGTCATTTGATAGTACCTATATTGGTTATTAGACTAAACTAATGAAGTCTGTTTTAGAGTGAACAGCTTACCTCGCTACAGTCAGTCAGATGTCTCTTATACTTAATGGATCATAATTGAATGTCACATCTGTAAACATATATCACTAGTTTATCTTCGACAAGATATGGCAAGTCGTCAATGTAAATAATTAATAAAAAACGCCCCAGAACATACCCCTGTAGAACTCCCATCTCTACTATATTCCCTATTGATCTTTTACCTTTTACTTCAACGTCTTTGGGTTATATTAATTAATTACGAATACAAAAATCATGAACCGGATAACGATGTAATGTAAAAAAATGACAGATATTGCACAATATACATAATCGTAGGCCTTGGATAGGTCACAGTAATTTCCTAAAGCTTGTACTTGATAACTAAACCTTACCCATTACACGTAGCAGCGGCGTCCGGCTTGCACAGATCGAAGAACGTCGGCCTCGGAGACCCGACGACACATTTGACCACCTCTAATACGGTCAAATTAACGACCGCGCCGTATATATAGTCTCTATACATGACTCCGGCTGTTTTCGCACTGGATATGAACTTGTTCTCCTTCGTATACTCATCGTCCCGATGCAATACGGTTTCCACTGCCCACATCTGTAATGGGAGGATTATGAATGAATAATTCTAGATATAAAAATAACTAATAAAGCTAATGAGTAATAAAGGGTAAATCGTCTAACCATTGATTGGCTTGGATGTTTCGCAGGTTAGTTTTCGTTATTAAATTTACAGACGAAATAATCAGCATTACTTTTTAGTAAAGAGGACAAACGAAAAGCCATAGATTTTTGGTACCCACAGACATCCACATAATTCTTACGTAGACGAGTTGCCTTCCTTTTCCTATCACTTTAATGGGTCACCAAAATACACATGTATAACGAAACACGCCAGTATTGACCATAGGTCATATGATTTCTGCACATGATATACAATTCAGGTGCAATGCAACTGGACTAGCTCCTTAGCAAATATCAGGCTGGCTAAGATAATCAAACGTCTGGACACTGGGGGGATTTAGCTAACGGGAAAGTAGCGGAGTAGAAAGACAGTGAGAAGAGGTAAGAGAAAACTCCAACGTGGAGAAATGTCGCGTTAGATATCGCGCTGGCTAGATGATCACTGGAAATGTTTGTTAACACGTCTGCAAGGCGTCTAGACTTGCAATTGGCTACGGGCGGTGGTAGCCACCAACTACCCGTTTGTAGGCCCCCTATCCTATAATAAAGATGTAGTGCTATTACTGCATTGCAGTCTAATCGGGCTAGGAGGAATGAGGGTAACGCATCTGCAGAACTATTACCCGTGTGGATGTTAATGGGCATAGGTAGTCACCATACAACATAGGAAACATAGCCCATGTTTCCTCCTTTGCATATGAGGAGGAGGTAGTGCCACGCATAGTGCATGACACTACATCCTCCCATGCAACGGATTTGGGCCGGCACGACCGGGGAGGTACCTCTCGCTCACTTGATACCGACGTAAAGTAATAGCGTGGCTGTCGCGTTTCGTACGACTTGTGAGTAGTCGGTAGCCCATTGGGGAGGGGATGATAGGAGGGCAACTCAACTGCGTATCAATCATGCGAATGCCCATGGGCGTCGGTAGTCGTCTAAAGGTAGCGATTGCTCGTTGGCCCCCCTATGATATTAAAGAATGTTTTAAAAAAAACTGACAAGATTTTTTGCTAATAAAAATAGGTGATAATGTTAGAATTACAATCACGAAGGGCACGAAGACGGTGATGGCCGCGACGAGTGAGATGGATATAGAGTCGCCCGCGTGCGGGAACGAGAGGTCCGGGTCGTTGCATCGGAACCCGCTTCTTCGGCTCGGTAACGCTCCGACTTCTAGAAGTATGCATATTGCGCCAACTGTCAACAAAAATGGAATGTTCAAACTTTGGTAGTAGTTTTAAGTAATTTTTGTAAGAAGCAGTGAGTTTTGTACGGTTCGTGGGTTTCTGGTGGCATATTGGAGGGGAGAAAGAGGGTGCGAATGGTCACACAACAGACATGCAGGAAGTGATGAAATAAGTGTATACGGTCAAAAGAGTATTGTAAGCGACCTTGTATGAGACGTGTTCGTCCCTTCGACACGGCACCCATAAACTCTCGCTGTCGCTGAAAGAACTTCGACATCCCACCACGGCGGCCGAAGGCTCTCACAGTGTTATTTAGTCAGTAGCAACATAGTCTGTGCTGAGTGCGACACATGCTGCCAGTCCATCCGGGCCGAGTTGGTCGGTGCATAAAGCATTTTACCAGCGTTAAAAAAACTTCTTTAATTTCTTTCCATATCTTTTTTCAGTATTGTTTCTTTCAGAAAAGTCATTATCAATAATCTACTTGACAGACAGACAGTCCGCCGTTCACGTCACGAATACAAATCACGCGAGGGATAAGCGTGACGGACTTCGTCACGCCGTCAATAAGAGCGATCGTGTGGAAATTGTTTGTAAAAATCACAAAAAATCGACAGCAATTGTGGAGCTAGAGGCATTGCGGACACATGTCAACGTGTAAATGAATAAAAATGAATTTAAAAATATTGTTTACATCGTAAATCTGACATAAAGGAAAATAGTTTTTTTTAAGGCGAGGAACGTTATATACAGGGCATGCAAAAGACTTGTGTTGCAGGGAACGCAAGTATATTTAATATTTTTATTATAGACATGCATAAAATATGATCTATACAATGTGTACACACCCATGGGCGTAACGTAGGCGGTATTCCGGTTACGAATGCGTCAATAGTTCCAGCTTTTTTTATATTTTTCAAGTAAAACTTCACTCACGCTTGATTTGGGGTGTATGCTGGTGAATGCGCGCTGAGAGCGTTACGAGAACGAGACCGACGGAAGTTGAGACAGAGAGACGGATATGTTAGTGAAGATAGAAAGAGAGGGAATTACATTTGTACTTGTGCTGCAGGGGCAAGAGAGAGGAGAGGGGCGAGGGAACGTTTCAAATATGTCTTTTTTTGCGGTGGGACTACTATTGGGTGGGAAGACGGCAATGGAACACTATCACGTGGATATCTATAAGCGGTAGCTAAAACTTCTTAGGTAATGTATAGTTAGTTAACTAGTACGGTAAACGCAACAAGACGTTGATTCTTGTTTGGCAACGCACATTTTATGCGCTGTTATGTCAAAAAATTAATAATTTAACTAGTTTATGTTTACAAGTACGCAGAACAAGATACAGCCACCTTCCTATTATTGGTATCATACCAGCTTGATGGTATTGTAATATAATCTACATGTGGCTGTCAAGTTCCATGATAATATTTTTTATAGCACAGGAGACAAACGAGCATTTGCGCCACTTGTAAGTAAGCGATCACCAACGCCCATACTAAAACAATTAGAAGTATGTGTAATTTAAGACTTAGGAACATGACGATAGTAGGGCGTCGGTAGTCGTTAAAATGGTCCTACTTTTCCTTTTCCTTTGTTGTTTTTTCTAATATAAAAAAAAAATATGGCATGACCGGGAGGTAGCTGCGACCACCGCAAAGAAACAGCTAAAGTTGTTTACGTGTTCCTGGTGACCTATTGGTGGGAGGGGTGGCGCATCCGCATAACAATTATGTGGATGTATGCTATGGGCGACGGCAGTTATCAAACCACTCGATAATTCGTTTGTACCCTGACACTGTAAAAAGATCGGCTAAGTGCTCGTTTCACGCGCGCGTTAGGCGCGGACATCACAGAGATAACGTTTAGATAGACTAGGGAAGCTGTAGCCAGGAATACGACGGCGAGTGGCCAGGTTGGTTAATAGAGGAGAAAGATGCATTACCATCTTTGTCTATTTAATCTCGCATGGGCATTGTGCAGAGAGATATTAGTGAAGAAAGGGAGACAGATAGTAAACCATATTTGGTTTTTATTGCGACTTTTATATTTGGGCTGGCATCCCTATTGTATCAATACTATGGTGAGCATCTTGATCACGGCTTGTTGCTGATTTGTAGCGCAAACCAATCCCTCCCATCAGGGAGGGAGGAGGGTGAGGACACCGGCCTCCTTAAACAAGACAAACAATAAACGAGCTCAATTATCCTTATCCACGTCACCGCAATTTAATAGGCATCGTGCGCGCTCCGTCCCACTAGTTTGTGGAGGGGGGCTGTCACCCCTTTCGATCCCAAAAATAATTACTATAGGGTACGCCCATAAACAACCCGGTACACTCTTCCCATCCGCAGGAAAAAAGGGCGGGAGGGGGGCCTCTCTCCCAAAACCAGAAGACACAAGTCTTCGCTAGTCTGTTGAACGGTAGAGGCGGGAGCAATGGCGCCGCCAACCAGTAGTAGGTACCTCCGAAGAAAAAAAAAACTTAGCACACACTCATTGTGTGTACATCGGACTTGTAAATCTCTCTAATCTGAACAATGTCTTAACTCACTAAGTCCTGCCACTGACTCACGGTTAAAGTTGTGCGGCAGTTCAGATTCGTGCAATCTAAGTATTTGTTTTCGTTTAGTCACTGACTAATTTTCTATAATTATTAACCATCCCTCAGTCTTGGTCGAAGACTTTTTATTTATGTGCCGCAATTAAATCTCTTTCTTATGTGACCATCGACGCCCATAGATATCGGGAGTAATTGTTATGCAGACGCGTTGCCCCCCTGCCCTCCGCCTCCACTATGGGCTACTAAAAATTCGCGGCGGTATGTGAGCGAAAGGTACCTCCGTGTGTAAATGTGAGCGAAAGGCTTTCGTGTCAGTCAAGCACGGCTGTAGCGGATCATGGCTATTTCTTACTTAATTATATTTTACTCGTCCTCGAGAGATGTCTATTTTTTTCCATAACACACGACCCGGTAACTCGCAGACACTCAGCCCGTATCTGAAGTGAAAGCAGACGGAACAGTGGGTGATGAACAAGTAGGATTCACCCACTCGCAGTGTCCCCAACTATAAATTGCTATGATAAAAATGTACCGTGGGCAGACACCACTGATCTGTAATATGTGGAGAGCTAATACGTGTGGTATGATTGTAACATAGATTTAAGTATAAGGCTAGACTACAAGCCGTTACTCAAATTAGAACAGCCATCACTTTTGACAGCTATTCTGATTCAGCATTACATTCTAGGCTAGGCACTTCGTGTCATTTCAACAAAGGCTGAAAAGTTGAAATGCAGTAATGGCACTACTTACATCTTATCGCGCAACATTTGGAGCATCAATTATATATTGAAAATTATGAACCCCACTTTTGAGAAGATGGTACATAAGAGCAACAGAACGCTCTTGCGCACGGGGCATGTTGCGAGGCCATATGGCACTGTCCCGAAGTTGGTGGGGTTGTCCTGTAGTGCGGGGTAATCTTTTTTGGAAGGAGGTGTCGTTCCCTTAGCGGACTGACTATCCGTCGAGTTGCCCTGATGTTTTGTAGTTCCGGGACACCTCACCAATGGAGGCACTGATGGCACTTGCGGTGGATTTTGTGGATATTCGGCACTGTAACGTGCCTCGAGCCCCACAAACCGGTATACCCTACCTAGGGCCGGTGAAGGCGCGAAAATGCGTTTCACCGCATCAACAAAAAAGGGTTTGACTACACAATTGGTCTCCATGGTGACCCACGTCATTTATATAGATCAGTGGCGTACATTGACATAAATTTTGTACAAATCTGTTCTTTTGACAACTCTATGTCTTGTTCGATGCTGTACAAATTTTACGATTGTATTATGTTATCTCCTAATGCGATTAAGCAACAGGTAGTGCCACTGCTACAATGAAAGCGGATATGATCGGTGTAACTCTCGCTTAAATAATACCGGCGTGATATGATAGCTACTCTGTCAAGTTTCGTGCGGTATTCTTATTCGGACTTGTACTTATGATTTGGAAGCTATGAGAAGCCCAATGCAGCTTCATCGAATTGCTATTAGTGCCTGCAAGGTGACGAGGCGGTAGGTATAAAGGGCCGACCCCCCTCTATGGCGCAGATGGGAGAGATACATCCCGATATGAGAGGGGTCGTAATAGCTTTTTTGACTATCATTATCCATTTCCTCTGGACCGACGTGGGTCTTTCCTGGCATCTTCCGGGCGGAAAGAATCTAAACCATCCCGGTCTATTCTGACGGCTTCTCCCGGTTGCATGAGCTGTGTGAGACACACATCCAACTAAAGTATGCTTACGACTCTTCAATAAGGTAACATTAATAATCCATGGATTAATCACACCATGACGGCATAGCCCTGCGTTAAGTACCGCAAGCTACATTCTTGTGGACTTGTGTTATTGGTACTATTGTGTACACTCCATGTTGTTATTTATAGAATAGGGGGGCAAACGAGAAATCGGATTTTGATGATTACTGTTAGATAAAATATTATAATGACTACTTTAATCAACTACCAAAAATTAAGTTACTTAACTACCAACATTAATTAAAATAACTCGTAAATAATAATTAATTGTTGGATATTCATAATTATTAATTACATTCACAGCAGTCTAAACTACTACTGGGAGCGAATTTTCTATTAAATTGTTCATAGGTAATTATGTAATTACCATATAAATTTAACTGCTTTTAATATAATAATGTCATGAATATTACTTAAAGTTAATTACCGAACATGGTTATTAAAATATTAAATTGATTAGTCATATTAATAGGGTTAGGTGTAAGATTGTTATTGTCGAAAAGGAGGGCAACGTATCGGCCTAATTATGCTAATATACATGGGCGTAGGTTGTCCTCGAAAGGCACCGATTTCTCGTTTGTCCCCCTATACAAAAAAAAATGAATGAATGGAAAGTCTAGTCATGTCTGTGCGTACACTTGTATTGTTGTGCCCCGCGCAGTTGGCTAGTCTCTGTACGGCCGCCTTAGCCGAAATTCAGCTGGTATGACCGGTACCGTCATCATCAGCTCTGCTGGACGAAACAGCGTTGGCGCACATGACTCTTACAAACTGTACAAAACGCGACGACGTCCGTTTACGGCTCCCTCGAGCAGGTCGGCCATGCAACAGTGACACATGCAGTGCTGCTACCTTTTTTAATTTTTATATTACATGGAGGGAGAGGGGGGGCACGAACGGAACCTACTGACGCAAACCGCTCTACCCGCGCACAGCTGTAACTATACGGCGGCGTCGTGTGAGCGAGAGGTATCTCCTCGGTCGTTCTGGTCCAAATAGGCCGTAATGCAGCATGGCAACATAAGTCCAATAAAATTGGCCAGGGTAATAAAGCTTGCGACATCAAAGGTTGCGTCACATATCCCGTTACCCAGCGGCGGTTATGTAACCCACTAGAGTAAGCTGTTACAATTACATCCTTCCACCGATTATCCATCAAAACTGCAATTCCGAGCCATTACTTCTAAGAACTGGGCCACTTGCAAGCCAATTGCAATACGTAGAGCGTCGGCAAAAAAGATATTACACGTATTCTATAAGCATAAGCGTATTTATTTTGCAAGAGTTGTAGTGGATGTTACATTTTTTTTTCGGAGGGACCCAATACTGGCTGGCGGCGCTTGTCCAGCCTCAACAGTTCCACTGACTACGAAGACTTTTGTGTCTTCAGGTTACATTTTCAGTTTATAAATAGTGTGGGCATAAGCGCGCAAATAATGGTATAAGCCACAAGGGAGGGAGTACTATCTACATGTTGTCCTTTTTTTTGCTTGTTCAGGCGCAAAAGTTTCATCTCTTAGCACAGGTGGGAGTAAAATTTAGCACGATTGTATCGCGGAATCTATTTCACCCGACTACGTCAAAAGGATCGTAATGTTTTTCGAGCGTACGTCACATGTATGTTTGCAATCGCTGTTAAAGCCTGAACTTTGATATTTAAAGCAAACGTGTCATGAAATGTAGTTTCGTTTTGTTAACGCAAGTGACAATGTGCGCTGCTGGTGTGTATGTGATCGTTTTTTTGAAAACCCACGGAAAACGGACGCGGGTTTCATCCATGAATAGATCAATCGCTGAGGAAGGTTTAAATGAATAATTTACTAAGGCAATTTATTCACCTAAGCCGGGGCGGGTAGCTAGTAAAGTATATTGTAAGTAGTGAGGTTTTTGTTTTTCAATTTAGTGATAGGTTTATTTTTAATGGGCTTCCCCCACCACACTTTCTCACACTAGCTACTTCTGTGTCTCCAGGATCGACCAACGCTTGTGGCCTTTTGATACGATCGCAGTGCGCCCGAACGCAAAGAATTCAATTAGAAGAATGGAAAATAGAAATAACTAACACTGGAAACACTTCCTACTCCTCATAAGAAGCGTTGACACTGTAAAAGGTTAATGGAATGTTACTTCTTCTAATGTTTAACATATTTTTAGAACTTGGGAGGGCAGTACTGTGCTGAAGACGAATCAGACCTGAAACGACCAAGCGAGAATATGCGGCGCAGTCTTTGAGCTGGGGGACGTGGAAGAGATTAATAAATCTCCTACTTGTGCAGATGTTTATTGGTGTATTCACAAAAAATACGACTGCTCGTTTGCTACCTTTGCCATAAATTAACGGCAATCACTACTTTTTTATGAAAGCTCCTCTAAAAATTCCTAATCCTACAAAGTACTTGCATAAGCTCACATGTCTATTTACAAAGAAGGAAATATAAAAGCATTTGAAAAACCCTTAACCATTTCAAAAATACAGATATAGATAAGTGCTAGAGATGAATTGTGTTACAAAATTATTTAGCGCATCTATTGTTCCACAACTTACACCTCTAAAAGCTTTTATATCTATCTATACAGATCTAATCAACGAATAATCAATCTTATTCCCACACTCTTAAGACTTACCATATATAACTATCAAAGCACTTACAAATATGAAGGGTTTTTTATTAAATTAGCGTGTTGCGTTTGCTGACCCCATTGATGTAGATGGTACGGGAATATGAGCTTTAGGTCGTCGGTATAGAGGTGAAATTGATTGGACGCCAAATGTGAATCCAGAAGTGTGAATTACATTAAACCCTTAATGCGTGTGTTGCATAGACCGACCGTGGCATTGGGCCAGCTACATTTTGTTGGAATATCCACGTTCCTACATCTGTTGGAAATGACCAGACTAGGAATTTATTTAAATTTTAAGATAGTTCTAACACGTATCGAAATAGCACATATATACGTAGACATTAGCAGTGTCCCGCAATTTTACCATTGAAAAACTACCCCAAGTGAACCATAATATTGTATTCTATGTCACTAAAAGCTGCAACTACTTCGGTAGTCATTGCGTGTAAGAGTAACAAATATACGCACAAGCATTGCATTTATAACACAAGAATGTTTTCATGGGACGATCAGCGTATTCTCTAAACAACTGAAGTGCGACTGCTTTAAATTCCTGATTCTGGATTAATCATCATCATTATCAGCCCTTGTCGGTCCACTACTGGACATAGGCCTCTCTCGATGAACGCCAAGACGGCTGATCTCCTGCTACTCGCATCCATCCCGGCCCCGCTACTGCACGGAGATCGTCTTCCCACCTGGTGATTCTGGATACGACTGTACATAACATATTATATCGGCATTCAATACACAGCAAAGATATTCAACAACAAACAGTTTTCCTTCTAAGTGTACGGATGACATCACTGACATTCGATATCGTTGAAGGCGCAATACGATTAGCAGTACCGCGGTACGTGGCTGCACTGCATATACAAGAACGTTTCGCAGCGAGGGGGTATTGGCGAGCGGTGAAATGTATAAGGATTGTTTGAAATGTGATTTGTTTTCGTTCGCTTCGGAGGCGTTGATTTGGGTACCTTTCGATCTTTTTTATGTTAAGGGGCAATCGAGCACATCCGTCTTTAGTGCTCGGCCAAGCTGATTATAGTCGCTTAAGGTTATCTTAAATAACTATCGGGATGCATCCCTCCCATCTGCGGGAAAGAAGGGGGCGTAATCCCACGATTCGGCCCATATGAATACGACAGGTAGATAGGACGCAATGGTGGAGGGGTGTTTTTTTTTTATTGGCGTCCAGTGCATCTAACCTCATCGGTTACTATAAGGCGCGTCGGGCGACGGTCTAAGCCGATAGAGGGACAGACCCTCCCCCCACTTCCTCGCAGATGCATCCGGATAGTTATTTCAGATTAGCTAGAGGAACTATTATTAACTAAATCCAAGAGGAACCGGGCCGCCTCGCCCCTCTCTGACGGCGAGGCAGCTCACGTGCGATGGTAAAAGTTGGCCTTGCATCATCCTGGTGTCTGGAATTATCAGGGAATAAGGACCATGATGTTGAAAGTGAAGCGGTTGCTACTGACGAGAACTTATTTATGAAGTAAAGTTTTTTGGTGCGTCCTCGACATGGATGTGAAATATATATACTAGTATATAAGTATGATCATACACGTGTATACTAGACTAGCATCACCACGCGGTTTCGCCGGCGTAACTCCTGTACTACGAGTGTTAGTCGTAGCGTCATGACAGTTCTCGAAAGATGGATTATTCAACACAAAATGAAACCTTTGGACACTTTTTTTATTACGTACGCTAGTAATAATTAGCAAATTAAGTACTTAAGTTAAGGATTAGGAAATTGAACACTTAAACTTTGCTCGAGACTGGTCCATTCAGTGTGTTACTGCAATCATCATGACAATCCGCACAGTAGATTTGGTGAAAATTGATCACATACAGACAGACAGCTTTATCGGACTCAGTTTATTATGTATATCATGTACTTCAGTAGCGTGAAACCACTTTTTCTATCTTTTGTTTTTTCTATTTCCGTGAAAGACAAAAAATTATTACATTATATAATATTATTACAAATTTTCACATTTCTAACATGACATGGAAATGTTTTGAATTTTCATAGTTGCCGGAAAGATATCGATCTGTATGTATGTCTGCTACTCCTTCACGCAATTAATAAGGGACATATTTGCATGCCTCTGGAGCCGTCGGATGAAATTTGGCAGATATATAGAATAATACTAAAGAAATACTGTAATATGGGTACATATATCCGCCCATAGCCAGATGGAATAAATGATGGTAAACAGGTGCGCAGACATCGTGTGTGTTCAATGCACATAGCTTTTAAGTCGAGTCAAGCAAAAGATATAATTCCTCAATTATTTCACATATTTAACTTATCTCGAGACGGAGATAAACCGTGTTGTTAAAAGATCAAGAACCCTCACAGATAGATAAGGAATTGCATTTCATTTTCAAAGGCAGATAAAGAAAGACGATAGACAAAGAATATAAAGATTTTTTTTGTAGTCCAGGGGCTCACAGACCTTCATTTATTATAATCTGCGCAGCCGTCCTTATTTCCTTTGCTCCAATGGATCACCGAAAAGTGTGGGACCTACTACTGGTTGGCTGCGCTATTTCTCCCGCATCTACATTTTAACGGACTTCGCTAGTTTTTGTGTCTTCTAGGTTAGGGAGACGATAGGGGGCAGAACCCTCCCTTTTCCTTCAGATGGGAAGAGACGCCGTTTAGGTGCGGTGACGTGGATAAGGACAATTGAGCTTGATTATTGATTGGTTTGTCTGAGGAGGCCAGCCTCTTCAGCCCGTTTCTGATAGTGATGGATGACATAGGCAGGCTTACGACTGCAGAGGCGGAAGATGAGAATGCATTAAGAACATTGTCCATATTGTCGCATGCGCTGAGAGTAATAAATGAAAAAAAGAGAGACAGGCAGTGAGACGCATTTTCTGTCTCTTTCGACTGAGGCGGCCGCCTTAAGGCTGGCTGCCCTTCTCTATCTACATTATCTCTTTGCACGCCACATCATAGCTGACAGCTGTCACTTTGCGGCGGTATCGTGCGAACACAATATCTCCTCGATTGTGCTGGGCCAAATCGTCCGCAACGCCGCATGACACGACCTCATGTGATAATATAAAACGCGCATTTGGCAAATTGCGATTTGTAATTAAACAAGGAACTGAGCAGTTTTGTAAAGTTGTTATGACTAATTACGTCGAATTGTTTTTAATTGTCACAACAAATATGACCATTACTGAAGAACAAGACATATTGGTCTTTGTATTCTTGTGAGGAATTCTAAATATTGTACATTTTATTTTCCAACCACACACTTTGTTCAAAATAATAGCCAATTTTGGCCGATTTAAAATATGTAAAATCTACTATTGTTCTCCTACCCGAGTTTTGGCCATCTCGATAGAGATTAGCTAACTGCGCAGGACATTCTATAGTGCTCAAATGTGTGCGCAGGCACAAGTGCACTCTCTGTTCATTCTCGTATTCCGATGGGACGGCAATCCGACACGACCGGAGAGAAATCAGGTGCAAACGGCGTAACGAGTTCTCCGAGGCACGGGGGTGTGACACCGCCAACTTCCTGAATCCGGACTGTTGTTAGAAATTGAAAACACCAATACCGCACAACTGTGGCTATCCTTACCACTAGACTACGCCGTATAACATTACGGCTAGCCATTTTCAAAAACAGATCCCTCTTGTTTAGTGGCGGGCTAAAGAGTAACCGGATTATCATTGCGATACCTTCTTCAATATGGCGGCTGTTGTTTAGCCTCATTGAATCTCTTGATACAAACATGAAATTAGGACATACGTTTTGAGTACAAATAAAGAAATAACCTAACCACGAAGGTTTGGTCCGAAGCTACGTTCCCGCCTAAATCTTCGAAATTATCTGAGCATACTCTTTTTATTTCTCTATTTTGTACGCCATTGTTTTAGTCATGTCAAGCATTGCCGCTAGTGTCACAGTTAGGAACTAAAACGAGAAGGCGCATAATGAGTCACTAACATTATTGAATATCGCATATAATAACGCCGTAATTAATAATAGTTATCGTGAAACGCCACGAAATAAAACGGTCCCGTTTTTGAAAATGTCTAGCCGTAATGAAATACGGCGATTTAGGCTGCGACATCTATATTGGATGCTGCAGATGAAATAATCTCGCGTGAGACATGGCGCTCTGATTGGAAACGCTTCGTTAAACCCACTTTATTGCCCCATAACTCATAACTAATTATAACATATCCGTGTATGAGCTACGGAATGGTTTTTTTTTACCCTACTGCGATATGAGGGTAACGTTTTTCCTTTTTATTTTTGAGACCGGATTGCTAAGGCTCCACTCCGTCTATCCGTCTGTCTGTCACCACGCTGTATCAGATATGTTGAGGCTATAGCAGAGAACATAAAAATCTACATACATCGGTCAGTCGGGTAAAAATACATTTAAAAAAAATAAACAATTCATGTATAACGAATACGTTTATCAACAGCACCAACCACAACACATCTTCAGGCGCTCCCTAATGGGTAGGCAGGGAGAACGGAGTGACTTACATCATGATCTTTACACACCTGCCTTGCCTCATATACACATGCTCTTGACACCTGCTGACATGTGCTCTTGACACCGCCTTCGGAGAGTACCCGCTTAATCTGATCGTGGTGTGTTAGTCTTGGTCTTCCTCGGTGCCTAAATCCTTCCACATTCGCATTGTATATCTGTTTTGTTAACGCTTCGCCTTCTTTCTACAATATGTTTATCGTGGGAAATTATGTGTGGGAACAAGGGCCATCGGTACAAGTCGACTGGTGAGACATATTCACCACTCATACACGTGAAACATTTAAACTGCGTACTTAAAAAACAAGTACGTACTTGGTGAAAAAAAATATGTTATAAACATATTAGCAAAGTAATAATAAACAGGGAGGCGCGGGGGGCAATGCAGACGCGTTATGGTCGATGCGTCTGCCCTTATAAATGGCCCAAACGCCATTACCAATCTTGTCACACCTGACCTGCCGACTTGGGTCCACCAGCTCGGCTTCAGGTCCGAACATTCGACCACACACCAGCTAATCCGCACTATCCTCTTCATTACGAACGCCGTCAATAAGAAGGAATCAATCGCGGTGCTTTTCCTGGACATGGAAAAGGCGTTCGACCGCGTCTTGCGTTAGGGCCTTCTATACAAACTTATCAGTCAACGATAACTGAGCTCGTTTAATATTTGGCTTATTTGAGGAGGACGGCCACCTCACCTCTCCTCTTGCACTACAAATCAGCAAAAAGCCGTGTCCTTGATTTATTTATTATTATTAGAGCTCTAATGTCGCGTTATTTTGTCTCTAAAGATCTAAGCTCTCAACTTACGGATTCGAACCCGGGCTCGTTTCCGTAAGCGGTGTGTGAGTCTGTCATTCTGTCAGTCATATGTGTTATGACTGTGTCACTATATGTAAGGTTTCATCGCTCGGCCGGTACGAGCAGTGTAAATGATATTGGTTCTAGCAGGAAAAATGCATTTACGCACCATCCAGCCGACCCGAGGGGGCCTGAAGTGTGTGTCGGGCTCAGGTCGTGAAGCGGTAGCTACTATCGACCCTGGTTTCATATAACTAAGTGAAGCTTTTATACTGAAATCAAACTGACTGTCAGCTGACACGAGCGACACGTGTTCCTTCTCACTCACCTCAGATCACTGCAGCAGGGTGTAATTCGAATCGGCAAATCATCCGCCTAATTACTATGGAAATTCACAACCTATCTCAGCCCATTTTGAGAATAAGTCTAATTATGGGCTTCGGTAGTCATAAAGGGGCTCTGATTACTCGTTTGCCCCCTATACTATAAAAAAGAGGTCGAGAGGGTTGCGTTTCAACAATTCAGCTGCAACGTAGCGTGGACCTAAAAATAGTTTCATAATTTCAAAAGGTCCCATCACAGATTTCCGATAAAAACAGTAGTTTCCCCGACTGTACGCGTGTGTCAGAACTGTGTCAGCGCACAGGCAACGGCTTCAGTTAGTGACACGAAATATGAAAATCTGTCTGTCAACTCTCACACTCGACTGACTGATTTTAAAATGAATGCGACGTTATTGCGGTGAAGCGTTACGCAGGTGTTAATCTCGAACGCTATTTCTCTCGACTTTACCCTTGATTTTTTTAAACCTCTTTACACACGCTTGTGCCGGAGAACGCGTTACGAGAGCGTTACGCAAACGAGGTCAACGGAAGCTGAGAGGTAAATTAATGAAAACAGAAAAATATAAGTCGTTTCGCATATAACTTTAGGAGTAAGGTGATAGCACACATTTTCTTTCTTTCTCATAGACATTTCATGCAGAAGTAAACTTAAGTTTTACTTCAGTCACGACGTCTAAACGCACATGTATTATTTTACCGCGCGCGCCTTGTTTACTGTGAGTAAACTCTCTGTGGCGGAATCTCCAATAATTTTGTGTTACCACTTGTGTCTGTGACTGTACACTGTCACTGCGGTGTCAGCGCTAAGTCAACAGTGTCAGGTGTGACTCGTGACCACCCAGCGAGCGCGCGCGGACTGACACTCGGGTCAATAAACAAATTCTTGGACGCCGCGAAATAGGAAACCCCATTGTTGTGTGTTGACGCCTAACTCTTCATATCGATTATCATTATCATGTATCTGCGCAGAAAACTTTGGAAAATTGAGACCGTTATTTGGGTGGGGCCTTAAGTAATGTCACCTGAATTTGAGTAAGTGTCATTTGCTGTGATAAGTACAATTTACGCTGCCAGAGCTCAAAAGCCATAGGCTTACGACAGCCGCTGTCCGTATTGGTTAATAGTGAAGGAAGACGTGGAACGGACAAACGGACGGACAGGGGACAGGCGGAGAGCGGAGTCTTAGTTACAGGATATCGTTATTTAGTTTTTGGGTACGGAACCCTAAACAGGAGCTCATGGGTTGTAATACTAGGTGGTATCCAACACGAAGTAGTGAGTATTTAAATATAATAATACGATCGTGATATGTGGCGTTCACTCTCACTATCCCATTAGGCACCTGACGTTTAGATGTGTCGTTGTTGACCAGTAAATAAATAAGTATTCATTCCGGACCAAGTTATACGAATCTTTTTTTTTTTTTTTTGGTGACGCGGAGAAACGCATTTACGCGCCTTCACCGGCCCTGGGTGGGGTCCAGTGGTGTGTGGTACTCGCGGGACATGATAGTGCCGAGTACCCACAATAACCACCGCGAGTGCCATCAGTGCCGCCCTTGGTGAGGTGTATCGGAACAACAAATCGTTAGGGCATCTCGACGGCTAGTCAACCCCCTAAGGGACCAACTCCGCACAACAAGACAATCCCACCGACTTTGGGACAGTGCAATGGGGTGAGGTTCCCATCCTCGCCCCTTGCGCCGTGCGCAGAAGCGCCACCTCCTGTCGCTCTTAGGTCCCCTCTTCTTATAAGAGGGGTGCAAAGATCCCCTTCGGTTCGATTGGCTTCGCCTGGGTTCACCCCAGGCTACTAAGCCCCACCGCCACGACAAGGCTTGAACTATGGTGGGGAAGTTATACGAATCTATATAAATCGTTTGTAACATGTAAGTAACAGTAAAATAACTAGTCTGCAGCATTGCAGCCGAATTGGGCCGTGACTTCTCGTTCATATGATTCCGGCACTATGAGACAGCTATGCTGTCGCGTTTTCCGCTGGCTAATTGGAGGGGGGGAAGGAAAGTCTGCAGAACAATTACGCGGATGTATATATGCGTCGGTAGTCATCAAAGGGTGTACTATAAAAAAAATACTTGGTTCTGTTAACACTTGCGGTTGAGAAGTTACAAACAGTTCAAGTAGAACCAGTTACAAAGCAACTGTAAAGTGCATGGTTTTAAACGAAGTCTCATTAAACATAACTTCCCATCGGTTATGGCGTGGAGGTATAAGGCAGATAACATATTGGTATCATATTTTTAATAATAATAATATTTTTAATAGCGTTCGTTAGTTATTCGTTGAAAGCTCATTAAGATGGGATGAGTTTAATTAAAGCCCATTTAATTAGGCTTTTTTGTAGTACAAAAGGGAAAACGAGCAGTCGGAGTCTATTGATGGCGGATACACGACTGTTATAAAGACACGTTGTCCCGTTTCTTCGGCCGACCACTTCGACAGCAGGCCGTGTCTTCACCCTACTAAACGAGCAGTCGGAGCCATTTGCTGACTACCGACGCACGTGGACATTCGCATGATTGTTACGTAGATGTGTTGCCCTCCTATCATCACCAATCCCCCCTCCCCCCCCAACGGGCCATATAATATAATAGGACAAACAAACAGACGGAGCCTTTTGATGACTATCAACGCCCGTTGACATTCGTATAATAGTCATGATGATGCCTTGCCTTTTTGAGAAAATCGATGACATACATACGGACAGCTTTTGGGGGTTTTGTTTTCTATTTAAGAACACCTGATATCATATGTGTAACGTTAGCGAAAACTCCGCCAAGTATCAAAAATATTATTTCGTTTTAATTATATTTTAGTAATAAGTTTATAATAGGTTTAGATGGCGAATCACGCTACTGTTAGAGGTCGAGTTCTCCCAGTATTAGGCTGGTATACATTGTACTTGCCAATCGGGCACCTCGTATTGTAAGGTCGTTTTTTTATGCTAATCATTAAACCCCAGGATGACCGGTAGCCACGCAGCGGACCGCGTCGCCGATGGCGGGATGAGCTGGACCTTTCTGAAGGATTTGCCCCAATCTAGCTCTAAACAGAGAGGTGTGGATAGATAGTAGAGAGATCCTTGCCCAGCGGTTGGATACACCAGGCTATTCATAATAACAATAAATAATAATTAACGTGAACGTGTGGTAAGTGCTATTGTATTTGAAACATAGAGTTTTTCTTGGCGATAACTCTTCTCGATCAGCGCTAGGTTTCGGAATATCGAAAGATTTCATTGAAATATTTACTGTTAGTTGTATTTATTTCTATT
Source organism: Eumaeus atala (assembly GCA_017140195.1). Classification (NCBI taxonomy): domain Eukaryota; kingdom Metazoa; phylum Arthropoda; class Insecta; order Lepidoptera; family Lycaenidae; genus Eumaeus; species Eumaeus atala. The sequence continues at coordinate 504,003 of JAFELO010000841.1, forward strand.
CTATGCACTGTCCCACAACCTTAAAAGCCAGAGTTCGTACGGTTTGTGCGTCTTAAGATCGAGCGATTCAATGCTCTCCAACACTAACATTTGCATTTTAAAAGGAGATGTTTATTTTTGTGTTTTTTATTCCTAATCTTAAAAATCACATACAAGTAACTGTCACAATAATGTTGAGAAATCCTGTACAAGTTCACCGAGGCCACGCAGGTGCTTTAAGTTTGAGAAACACCGCAGATACATCATCGAGGCAATATAATAGTATTTGGAAACACGAATAGACGGCCATACCTAATGACAGGATAACAGAGTAATGAGTAATGACAGCTGTGGTCTGTCGTGTCGGACCCCTGGCGTGGAAACTCATTAGCGACGATATATATTACGATGGATAATTACACTGTATTGTAATTTATAGGCCCACATCGCATGGGTCAGGGGACTGATATTCATGGAATCCCTGTAAGCGGCGTAATAATATTTGATATTCAAATTCCAATTATTTTATTCAAAATAGTAATAACAAGTTGTATTTTCCACAAAATACCATCTGTAATAAATTAAGCTGTATTTAATGCTGTTCTTTATAAACCACTGAAAGTATTGCAATTGTCGTGGTGTTTCTGAGTCTCTGATATTTCTTCCCGGACCTGAACTTTTGCTGTGGACGTGAAGAGCAGCCCAATACAGCTTCATCGGAATACTATACGTGCTCGTCTGGCGATGAGGGTCCCTGTTCAGCGCTATAAAATTATACTTAGTCTGACAATAAATACGGTTACAATATTTATTGCACGACTAGTTATAGAAACCTATAAAAGGGTCAAGAAAAGTTTTCGCTTCAAAACTTACTTGGCAAGTTTATATAATTAAATATACACATATTCATAACCTGCCCTGGTCAGGTAATTAGTTACAAAACCTTACATTAGCTAACATCCGTTAGAAAACGTATTAATTAGTATTAAATGAAACCTTTTCGAGGTGGCATCTACTTACTCCGCATTAGGAAACCCTTCGTTTCCTAATGTCTGCTGTTTAACTTATTACGATATTGATAAATGAATAAAGATATTTTATTCAAAAAATTGCGGGTGACGGGAATTAGGCGCGCCCGTCATAACCTCCATGAGCCTTTTTTCGCGTAAGGCCATTTTGGCTACTGCGCGCGAGCTGCCTTTGACGTCAGAGTCGGGGTTGTGAACGTTCTCTCTGCGCAAGATGACAATACTTAAATTCGACTTTTTCGGACCTGAACTGGTGCCACGGCATTAGTTCAGGTCCGAAAAGAACAAGTGTGTACTTATGTCCATGCGTTGGAAGTTATATTTATTTGGCGTAAGAAAATAAGACCCTTCAAAGTTTTTTTACCTTTCGCTATATTCTACGTTTTTTTATAACGCATTATGGTAAATTTTTGAACCTAAAATGTTAAGTATAGCTAAATTCAGATTGTCGGTTTTTCGTGAAGGTGTGAGCGCGCATCTCAAAAATTGCTCACATCATTTTTTCGTAACGCGCCAAAGAAGTATAACTTCAAAAAATAATAAATTGCTCTCATACTCTGAAGAGTCTGTAAATATGCCCGCTTAGCTTAGCATTTGTTTTAAGGCAGTTTTTGGTGTGCGTTCAATACATTGTGGGCTGGCTTGGGTACAGTTCACCAGAACAGTTATACTTAATCAACTTTGTCGAAATAGACAACCATATTCTGTACACTTCCTAATCCTTGACTTTATCGATGTGCTAAATATTGTTTTAACAGCTCTATGCGATTTCTATATTATTGACAAGGAGTATCAAGCTGACTTATATACTGACTGGTGACTGCTATATTGTCGCGTTTCGTGCAGTTTGTGATTTTGCGTAAGTTGTGTTAGAATAGAAAAGGCGGGCAAGAGCCCGCCTGCTGTCGGCATATCAATTTTGTGGATGTCTATGGACGTCGTTACTGATTAAGGTTCCGACTGATAGTTTACCCCCTTGTACTATAAAAAGCACACTTCCTTATGCGTGAATTTATCATGTAGATAAATATCGTTTTAACAGCTCTATGCGATTTTAACAAAGTCAGAACATAAAATTTCACGTGTCAATATCATAAACAATTAGTGATAGAAAAACTTGGTGATTGGGTGAAAACGAGAGTGTATTACTAGAAAACTCTGCTGTCCGCAGGCTCTATCTCATGAACTGTGATAGCTAGATAGTTGAAATGTTGCCGCTATAACGACAAGTAGAAAAAAGTAAAGACATTATTTAAGGCGGCTCACACACGACAAGTTTATTTTTGTCATTTTCTTATATTACATTTGAGGTTCATTATAATCCTAGTCAAATATCATAGACGGTTCTCTCTGGTGATTAGCCATGGGCAGGACAGTCAGTGTTATGTTGCATTGGAGCAGAATCGTGTCGGCACGACAGTCGTGATGGCTCCGATGGCTCGTTTGTCTTTCTATTTTAAAACATACAAAGAAAATAGCACCTACACAAATATATGCGCTGACACAATCGCACCTTCCCTATTCCCCTATTTCGACGGGACCGCAATTAGACACGACCGGAGACGAAACAGTCCCAGGAATGACTGCCAAAAGTCTAAACAGCACCGCCAGCATCCCGGCTTGAAGATTGAAAAGTCCCAATAGCTCTTTTTGGTCTCGATCTCTCGGCTCGAATCTGTGGTCACGGCAAGCCGTGGTCTTATCGTTTAGTCTTAAACTATAATACAAGTGAAGTGGCAGTGCCCAGTTTGTCACCGTGATAGACGTGTACCAAGAATATCCGCTCTGTAGCTACAAAACGAACGTAAGCTGTAACAATAATATTGTGGATACACATGTGGACTTCGTCACCTGAGGCCACTGTTTCATATATAGTTTTATAACAATACAGTTGTTGCGTTGCCACCGAAGCGGGCGCGAATTGTTTGCTATCCCTGGGTGGGGAGCTCTGAACCCGACTGGTGGCTGTTGGATGAGATCGCTAGTAGTTTATAAACACGACCGCTTCGCGGTTCAGTGGTAAGCATGTGCACAGCCGTGAGGTCCCAGGTTCCAATCCTGGTCGGATGATTAAAATAGTGTTATTAGGATTTCGGCGTTGGATTTAACTCCGGCCGTATCTGATTGCCGTCCCGTCGGAATGAGAGAGTGAGAGTGAAACAGAAAGTGAGTGTGAAACAGAGAGTGCACTCGCGTCTGCGCAAACACTTGTGCACTATAACGTGTCCCGCTTATCTCGCTTGTCTCAATAGAGATGTCCGCTGTGGCCGAAATTCGTCCAGGACGACATTGTTATTAATTTATAAATTTGTAAGCAACTAAACATGTAACATCTATGTATTAGTTTTGTATAAAGTTAACATGTTATAGCACCAGTGTACATCTATGTATTAGTTTTGTATAAAGTTAACATGTTATAGCACCAGTGTACATCTATGTATTAGTTTTGTATAAAGTTAACATGTTATAGCACCCGTGTACATCTATGTATTCTTTTATGTAATTTCTAATTATCCGTAAGAAATAGTGCTGATCCACACCAAAGTGTTAACAAAATTTTATGTAAGTAAAGTGTAATTCTGTAAATATATAATCAGTTGTTTTGCCCAATTATCACCATCATCAGCGGCCGTTATTACTCTACAGGCCTCTTTCAATGGACGCAGAGACGACCGATCTTATGCTACTCGCGTCCACCCACCGTTTTGCCCAATAAATAATATAAAACTCTAGCTATTAAATACCTAGTAGTAGGATGGGCAGGTCGACAAGGGCATGCCACAGCAGTCCGCGGCGGGCCTGCATCTCCACCGGCGCTGGAGGCTGTTCCGACACCACCTGGAACAAGACATACAAAGTGTAAAAATAAATAGGAAAATTTAAAGTGTTTTGTGCATAGCTTTTCCCTTTCAGGAGCTGGTAGTGCCATGTTTCATAGGAGGAGTTAGTGCCGTGCCTGGTACATGACACTCTATCCTCCTATGCAACGGAATTGGGCCGGCACGACCGGGGAAGTATCCCTCGCTCGCTTGATACAGGCGTAAAGTGAAAGCGTCGCCGTCGCATTCCATGCGGTTTGTGAGGAGCCGGTGACCCATTGGGGATGGGGGTATAATGGGAGGGTAACGCATCAGTGTAACAATCATGCGAATATCCATGGGCGTCGGTAGTCATCAGAAGGCTCCGATTTCTCGTTTGCTCCCTTATGCTGTAAAAAAATGCATAGTATCAATAAACTTATATTTATGAAAATTCGCCAGGACCTACACCACAAGCAAACGGATATCGGCTGATAACGATTAACAATTGCCATTTTCACACACGCAAACGTTTTAAGTGCATCAAATATCAATATTTCTAAATGTAACACATTTAATAACAATTTCGCATGCAAATAATATATATAATAAAAATATAAAAATAATAAAGTTTTAAAATATAATTGTTTGCCTTGCCTTGTTTAATTTAACATTTCATTTTTCTAAAGTTAAAATTGTTTTTATAGAATTCATCAATAATTTTGCTGGTAGAAGTGATTAGGTGAACTACCGCTAAGAAGTCGGAAAACCAGTGTTGATTGTCAGCAAAAATTTGGTTTCGGCAGTTCATTTTCTTAAAAAATATAATGCTATCTTACATTATGTTGTTTACTTAATTTGCCACTCATATATACCTCTTAAAGAATTTACTGTGCACACATTGTACAGTATATACGTAAAATAACTGATTCCCTGGACAATGCGGTTCCCTTAGGACAGTTTTTATGCGAATAATCCTACATACTACTACTAGTTGTGCTACATTAATAGATTTTGCTAAGAGGGTTAAAGTACGGACAAAGTTTTAAATTTAGAAGAGTTGATAGCGTCATCCAGTAAGTTTAGTTTTCACTTTGGGATCGATATTTTCATTGATTGCAAAGCATTTCATTCAAATGTGGATGTGACCTAATGACAAAATCCTAAATATTCCATTAAGTCCAGACTACAATTAAATTGTTTGTTTCCCGGCAGCCTCGCATGGCCGGAGACACATCAGGCTCAGGACCGACGGGAAAACGTGCTCTGTACACTCACCAACTTTCTGACTCCGGACAGTCATTGGAAAGTGAAAAATCGCAAAAAATAATTTCGGTTCGACCCGGGACATTCTGATCTATGGAACACCTTGACAACAGAAACACCTTCATAACACACGTTACCCGTAAATACAGAATTATTCCTGTAACACTTTTAACATTTCTGTACCCTCTAAAACCTGTTTCTACAGTTTTATACTATGCGTGTTCATTCCCTGTTGCAGTTACTTTGCCTAAAGGGAAAGAAACCAAGAGTATTTTTATTATTTATGCCTATTATGAGTATTATTAAGTTATCTTTGAAAACATATTCAAAATGTTACACTTTTTGCCTGTGTCGATATATAAAAAGGAAATGAAAAACTTTTCACTAATGTCCCTGGCTCTGGAGATACATCACTGAGCAGTTTAGATCATCAGCTGTTTGGTCAGTAAACACCTGGCGTATGCCAGTCTCGTCAAGCATTTATGTCGAAGACGTCACATAACTGTAAAGCGCAGCCATGTCACACTCCGACAGTAAATGCTTGTGCTTGTTATTGGGCCAACCACGTCTACCACATGGAGTATAGACATGAGGGGCAGGTATACGAAGTCATGCGATAACTGAGCATTATAACACAATAAAACTCGCGTATTTAACATGTACTTAATCTTCTGATCGGCCCAGACTCAACCCGTGAGTTGGTGGACAAATTGTACCCTAAACCCTTCCTCGAGAATCGATCTATCCACGGGTGAAAATCGCATCAAAATACGTTCTGTAGATTTTGAGAAAATCGACCACACACAGACAGACAGCTTTTGGGGACTTTTCATAATAGGTACACAGCGTCACTCGCGTCATACATATGATTGAGACAAGATGATCGATAAACATTACCTTTATTTGTGCGCAAAGTTATCCACGTAAAGCCTCCAGTCCAATGGTGAGTGGGCCTCGCGGCACACTGCGGTGCCGTATACCTATTAAAACCACTGCGAGTGCCATCAGTGGCGCCATAAGTGAGATGCCCTCGAAAAGCAAATAATCACGGATGGGGCTGCCCTGCACCACATGACAACCTTGCTAACTTCGGGTCAGTGCAACGGGGTGAGGGTTCCATCCCCTCCCCCCTTTCCCCGTGCTCAAAAGCGTCCCTCCTCTTGCTATTGTGTTCTTCTATTCATTTTATGCTTATTCTTATCTTCTTCATCATCTTTCTTATATTTACCTGCTCCTCCTCCGATATTTACGCTCCATAATTATAATATGTAACACATTCAGCAAAAGGTTTTTTTTAATACAGGAGCAAATTATTAGCAGGGCTCTTTTGATGCCCGATGCTCGTCGACATCCGCATAATTGTTATGCAAATGCTTCGGCCTGTCCTCTCCACGACGCGACGCTTTACGGCAGTATAGTGCTTCGTCATTTTCATCATCAATTACCTACTTTTTCAATAATTAGAAAAGCAAATCTTTTCTATCCTAGAGTAAAGCGTTTTAGAAAGAACATCCTTGACCATAGAAATGACATAAATACCGCGATCTCTACGTGACTTAGCTCTCTCCGGTTTCTCCATTTAGCTCTCGTGCCGGTAATCGCACGAAGATACAGTTCAGATACAAGTGACGTTTAGTGATCCTTTAAATTTGTCTCTGTCGGTTGCGGTGCGCTTATCTTAGAAACGAATGCTCCTATTATAGATGTCGTTTGTTCGTTATAATGCCGCAATGCAGCTGTTTCGAACTAAATTATCTAGATTTTAGGTAGTGTCGTACAGTATGCTGGTACTATTACGGATTTCATACCTAAAGATAGAACCGTTTAAAAAAAAAATATAGAAATAAATTGAATTTCGAATAAGGTTGTATGTAATATTGCAACAGATTCCTAAAAATAAAAAAGGAAATTGAAATTCATTTGAATATGGAACATTCTGCAACAACTGATTATTCGATTTATTAATTTGTTGGTAGTATTTGTTTTTTATGTATGATTATTATTTACACAATATTCTGCCATCAATTGTTAAGTGGCACAGCGCAATTAATGTTTTCCGTTTTGTCCGAGTGGAAATGTATATGACAGTTTGACAACCAACCAAAAATGGAATGACAGGCGGCCATTATGATTTGCAAATTGCATATTATTCGCATAACAATTAATATTCACACCACAACGATGGGTACAATTAATCGTTTGATATTCAAAACTCTTATATATTACGTCGAGATACTACGAAAATCTGTTTATTATCAGTTACTTAATACTTATATGTCGTAGTCGGATTGTCTAAATCGCCGCACTTAATTACGGTTAGCCACATTTAAAAATAGGGTCGTTTTGTGTTGTAGTGGGTTAATGATTAGCCGGATTGAACACGACTGAGTGAAATTCTGTCAGGAAGTGTTTAGCGTTATACTTTATTCGATAAATCTGGCATTACGGAATTAAAGTGGTTAATAATCCGCCTGTGACATATTTTAGTTCCTAATTTTAACAATCGCGGCGTTGCTTGACATGACAACAAAAATGACGTCGATTATCGTACCCAGTGAAATAAAAAAACTATGACTAGATAGGTTCGAATGTGTAGGCGGTTTTCCTTTTTTTTATAGTATAGGGGAACAGACGGACTGTATAATATTTTTCTTAAACGTCATAGATCATTGTGAAAACTTCGATAATGTAACCAAATGTGTAAAAAAATATCAAAGTAAACCCTCATATAACTGCAGAAATTATAGACGACTCGCGGTCCCGACAGACGTTGTTATGTTATAAACTGGCAGAGGTAGCGCCATGCTGCATAGGTGGAGGTAGTGCCATGCACGGTGCATGACAGTACATCCTCCTGTGCAACGGAATTGGGCCGGCACGCGGGGAATTACCTCTCGCCCACATATTCGTCGACGCTCATAGACATAATTGACATGCAGACTCACAAGCCGCATGAAACGCGATAGTATAGCTGTCATTTTACGGCGGTGTCATGTGGGCGAGGGACATCGCCCCGGCCGTAGGAAAGTCAAAATGGGTATCACCATCATCATTGTCAGCCCTTATCGGTCCACTGCTGGACATAGGCCCTCTGTCAATGAACGCCAAGTCGGCCGATCTCCTGCTCGCATCCATCCCGGACCGGCTACTGCACGGAGATCGTCTTCTTACCTGGTGTACAGGTATATACTTATATATAAATGGGTATATCGGCGAAAACCCGTGACACTTATCTTTGTTAAGGACCCCTGTAACACCTTGTGCGACAAATATCCATTGTGTGACAAAAAACTTAACAAGAGAATAGAAAAGTGTGTTTGTACCTGTGTTACACGCGTTATAAGTTAAAGGTAAACTTCACATGACACTGTAGCCAAGTGATAGCAGTGCTGACGCGTTCCGTGCGGTATGTGTGTTTCCGGTGGCCCATTGAACGTGGAAAAGCGAAAGAGGGCAATCAAAACATTTGCACAACAATTACGTGCATGTCTATGGGCGTCGGTGGTCACCAGGCGGCTGCCGCTTCGTACTGTAGAACAAAAGATAACACACCCCGTGGCAGCCCAGCCGACAGGGAGGGTTCTCCGATCGGAAAACTATTTTGTTGCGGGTTATTTGGTTTTTTAACAGCCCCGACGTTTCATCACGTTCGATCAGCCATGGTCACGGGTGGGCTGAATTGACAGATCGACACTGTTCTGATAAGTAAGTGCGATGGGAGTGCATATGCATGGTGACATGTATGTATTACTGTTTCAGGCAAAATATATTAAATCATTCTGGGAAAAATCTGGATTCGAAGTAATATATATGCATAAAGAAAATGTATTTTTATGTGATGTCATCTTGAAATCAATGACGCAAGCTGTATGCTACTAGTAATAGTAATGTTCCTAATGGGCGGAGCCTACGAGCGAAAGATCGTAACAAGTCATCTCTTTCACTCCATCGGGTGATGCGTTCACAAATCACTTATAGCACTGTTAACAAGTAAAATTATATCGGCCGTAAACTGACCACCGTCTTTAGACCACCAGTTTCTATAGTTTCCGTCCACATTACGAGTATGATCAGTGTCGTTCTCACAATTAAACCGAATGTAAACCCACCCACGTGAACATCCTTCATGCGGCGCTACAAAAAGTATACATTTAAATATATTATTTTTTTAAATTGAAATTTTATACATTACATACGGCAATTACCTAAAGCGTCCTAAAGAACGTACCACATCCTACTAATCACGCTGTGAATATTAATATAGCTTGTGTTGCCACAAAATATTGCAACAAAGAAAAAAAAAATTTCAAATAACATTTATAACAAATATAAACCAATAAAAATACATAAAGCTTATTCGAACTGGCCTCTATTTGCTGCTATGCAGTCCTTTAAACGTCGAGGCCGGTTATCAGTAGAAGCACGCACTCTTTTCATGGGGAAATACTTCACTGCGAATCGTATGGATTGTTTCAGGGACTCCAAATTAGCATGGCGGAGTTGTACTCTCTGAAACTGACCATAAATCATGATCCGGCGGATTAAGGCCGGGACTAGGCGAAGGGTGGTCTTCAGGTCTCATCAAGTCCGGAGCCTTCGTTTTAACCAAGGCTGGGTGGATCGAGCATTATGACCTGGACCCGAGTCTTGTTGGAAGGACTTGGTTATTGAACATGGTGTTATTAAGGGGTTGAGGGAGCCTTTTACACAAAAATATGTCTACCTAATTTGTGTAACGTAATTACAGCGATCCTGTTCTATTTATCGTCCCGGTCCATTTAAATATAGCAAAATGTTGTGCAATATATAGGCGCTAAAATGTGAAAACACAATGAACAATCGCATAGAAATGACAGATTCCAAATTCAAATGTAATATTCTTTTGTTAACTTTTAGTAAATTTTACTATCCTTAATTGCCCATTGCGGTCGGGAAGATAGGAGGGCAACGCATCTGCGTAACAATCATGCTAATATCCATGGGCGTGGGTAGTCAGCAAAGACTTCGATTCTCGCTTCCTCCCTTATGCTATAGAAAAACATATATCGTTAGAACTCCTGGATCGGTCCAGGCTACGTTTTCTGCGCGAATCACACAATTTTAATTTGGAGAAATCTATTAGTCGCTATTGCCCAAACTGTCCATAGCACGAAGCGATAGTGCGACAGACTCGTTAACGAAACAAAGAGTTTCAAATAACTCAAGATCCAGATAAAATCACCGTTAGGAGCATTAAGATAGCTTATCACAGCTAACAAGCTTTAAGTGTTCTATACAGAGGGAGTGCCATCTGTAGCGTAGGCTAATGCACTGTTTATAAAGTGCTTGATGAGTTATAAGTGTAAATATCGTTATTGGGAGAGAGCGAAGACAATAGCATCTAGATCTTCATTGTTGAGGAGCAAGCAACCTTTTGAATCAATTTTTTGAACGGTCGATTTGTGCTACGGGAAAGATATTAATTATATCACTTCCTCGCGAGGATTGTTCTACAAACTTGTTAATAAATACTAACAAAAATAATTAGGATACGGTACAGTTTATGAAGCAGTCATTTAGAGATAGGGTTTGACTACACTTCCCCACCATGGATTCAAGCCTTGTCGTGGCGGTGGGGATTAGTAGCCTTGGGTGAACCCAGGCGAAGCCAACTGAACCGAGGGGGATCTCTGCACCCCTCTTGTAAGAAGAGAGGGCTAAATATCAGGAGGAGGAATCGCTCTCGGTACCCCTCTTATAAGAAGAGGGGACCGAAGAGCAACAGGAGGAGGCGCTTTTGCACACGGTACAAGGGGCGAGGATGGGAACCTCACCCCATTGCACTGTCCTAAGTCCGACCGTCCGTCCGGTGGGGTTGTCGTATAGTGCGGGGCAACCCCATCTGTGGAGGTGGAGTTAGTCTCTTAGGGGGCTGACTAGGGGCACCTCACCAAGGGCGGCACTGATGGCAGTCGGTGTGGTTTTTGAATGAAGGCGCACAAAGCCGTTTCCCCGCGTCAACAAAAAAAGGGCTTGACTACACTATCTGATAACTTCACGACAGTGCGATATTTGGTCAGGTGTCAGCAACAGTTTACATGTATATCTATCTTGTGAGATTGAATTTAATTTTTTACTACATGTCTTATTGTATATTATAGAATAATCCCTTGAAGATTTCAAACTTTTTCGAATTGCAACGATGTTTTTAAAACACTTTTTGTTTTGTTTGTATGTTTGTAATGCGGTCACGTTGTCAATTATGGAACGAGTTTCAAGGCTTTTTTTGTTATAATACCAAAGTAGTCCCATCGCCACTCGAATCATAATCTCATGATGGGATTCTGGAGAAATTGAGAGCAATCCTCACGTTATTTACGCACACATAATATGTTCTTCATATACTTTCTTTACTAATTCGGTCATTTGTGTACGGTCGTTGTTATCTCATATCATCAGCTCGGATTTCGAAAGTTTACACTTCTGAGGTGGCTCGTTATCACCATTGAAGTGGAAATAAAAGAAATGTTTCAATAAAATATCAAACCGATAAAAAAATAACTACCATTTAATCTATCAATGTAATTTTGAAAAATCACAAATGCTGCTGAGAGTGGTATATTCTGCACCTCTGTTTGTCACCGTGGTCACGGGTGGACTCACAACTCACAGTCCACCCGTGACCATGGTTGCTGTAAAGCTTCTGAAACGTCGGGCTACATAATAATTTAATAAACCGCAAATGTAGTTTTATTGTAATGAATAACATTCGCGTAAACTTAAGACATCAATAAAACATTTGTTACAGTTTTGATAGTTGCAATCGTTATGAAAGCGTTATGACTTATAATTAGATAATGTTGCCAAGATATAAGACATTAGTTATATGACGTATCTGACATAGTTTTTGGCTGCCACCTTTGTTTAAAATTGTCAACACGTAGTAAAACTTAAAATGGGTTTTCACTTTTGTGAACTCGAAATTGATTCGTTCATAGTGATTTATTTTATTTTTAATGAAATCTCTTTATTTTTCTTTATTTATGGTATAGTCCACACCTGAAATGGGGGATTTCCTATCATATTAATCTGTTAAGCTTTGCGTGAATGCGTCTATATAATTAAATACATAAATAATAAACAGTATTTATAATATTAGTAGAGTGTACATAGTTATTAATTATTTTAAAATATGTTAAAAAAAAACAATCAACCAAGCAGGTAATCGATCTCAATACAGCAGGCGGTCCATTTAGATGGTGCATGTTTTTATATCGACTTGTGAATGAGAAATAAATAAAAAAATGAAATTTTTCCATAGAATGTTTTTTGTTATGAGTTGTGCACCATCTGTTGAAGTCAAGCTTGGCGCACTCAAAAGAATTTATGAGAATACTTTTTTCACATCGACACCAAAAACACCGACGTATGCACTATTGTAGAGGCATAGATTGTCATTGTCATTTCTAACGGGGTCTCAAAAATGACATTCACATTAATTTTATATAACTTATATTTGACGGCCATGGAATAGTAAAAACTAATCTTTACTACTGCGTGGAATAAAAAATAGTTTTTACTATTACATGGTTACACCGTCTATGTTGCCATATTAGTATTCTTAAAGCACTATCGTGATGCATCTACTCCTATCTGCGAGGGTTTATGTCCCCCTAACGACCCTAACTTCTAGACCGTCGTGCGACGAGTCTTCGAAGTCCGAAGAAGTTGTACTGAACTTCCATCAGCATTTTGTAAAAAGAACTACACAAGTAGACCACAGGCTTTTTTAATTTCCTTTTTTTTCGGAGGTACCCACTGCTACAGTTCATCGTAGACTTGTCTGATCTTCCAGTTTAGGGCGACGCTTTAAATTGCTTGTGCAATTCAGAATTAATTTCATTACTTTTGTGTGCGTACACCGATTACTCTCATGGTGAAACCGATAATTGTATAAATTGACACATAAACACGTTGCGTTATGTAAGCTCTATGGGGTTTCTCTTATCAATCTTGGCGTTTCTTTTGTACACAAGTAATCGATAGAAAGGTGTTACATGGATTGTGATGTAGAAAGGCAACCAGTGGTCATCTGATGGTAGGTAATAACGCCCATAGATTTATCAATCGTGATTGTAACTAGCCGGGCTGAAACGTCGAGGAACATAGGCTTTAAAAAAATCTATGTAAGCTCAGACATGTGGCTGAAGTTTACTCCTCAACAAGTAATATGAATCTCAAGCGAAAGATGCGTAAGCGATTTAAGCGCGGTTAAGCATTACATTGGTTTTACGCTCAATTGTTCGATCGATGTTCCCGGTTCAGTACTTATTTTTAGCGTTCATTACCCAAAGTGTAAAAAACGGGACTGTACTACTAAGACTCCGCGATCCGTTGTCCGTCTGTCACCAGGCTGTAACTCAAGAGCCGTTATAGCTAAACAGTTGACATTTTCACATAACATATTTCTGCAGCCGCTAAAACGAACAATACTAAGTGTAACTCTAGTAATCGTGCAAGATAGTAAATTATACTTACAATACAGAAATCACCATGTTATAAGTACGTTTCACAAATGTGTGCATTCGCCCGTAAATTCATGTGTTAACTTATGTAAGTTGCAATTCTACAAACGGTAGGTCGGGGAACCCTCAGTGCGAGTCCTCACTTTCGGTCAGGATATTTTCATGCCGATCATTCGGAGTAAACGCTAATAAACCCTAATCATAGATTTTCACGATTCATAGAAGGTGGATTTCATTCAAAATTAGTTTTTAAATCTCGGTTTAATTTTAGTTCTACGCTAAATAATTACCTTGGTTTAATTTTAATTCTACGCCAAGTAATGATCTTGGTTTAAGTTTCGTTCTACGCTAAATAATGACCTTGGTTTAATTTTAATTCTACTCCTAGCAATGATGTTGGTTTAATTTAAGTTCTCCATTAAATAATGATCTTGGTTTAATTTTAATTCTACGCTAAATAATGATCTTGGTTTAATTTTAGTTCTACTCTAAATAAATAATGACCTCGGTTTAATTTTAGTTCTACACTCAATAATGATCTTGGTTTAATTTGAGTTCGTACGCTAACACGTTGTTAAGTAATTAAACAAGATAAGAGAAACAGAACATTTTTAGAAGCGCCTGGTAAGTGATAAAGTTAACAAGTTGTATTGTCTTATAAGGCCGTGTACACAATACAGATCCTAATAATATCGACCCATTCTTTAGATATGTAAGTTTGTATATGTGTAGATAAACGTGAGTACGACTCTCACTTGGCCTTTCTTTCAATGAAATGGCCGGTATCATTACAGCATGCCAGGTACAAGTAGTTTAACATAAATATCGACACTAATAGGCCGTAAGTAGTCGGTGGCTACTGTAACCGCACGAAACGGAACTGCCTCTTATTAAAATCTGCCTACACATGAAGTTTGATTGCGGATGGAACAGAGAAATACTGCTTACGAGTTACTACCGTCTGCACCTAGACATGTAATCTGCACATACTATAAAACAAATCCCCCTAAACCTCTATGTGATAAATTTACTCAAAATTTACTAAACGGATTTTCATTTTAGTATCTAATAAAAAGCCTTGAGTTACGTAACACGGCACGAACTGGAGGTAACTCGAACTTAATTCTTAAGTGAAAGGCATAAGTCCTGTAAAGCGTTACGCTCGTGTTGCGCTTGACTGGTCACTGTTCACGAATAATCTGGTGACACGGTGTTTGTGAGAGGGTGAGATATGAGATTTTTTTGTGGTTTTTCAAACCAGCAATTGGAGCTCTTCTATGACTACCGACGCCCATGATCTCAATATAGTTTTAGCTTTTTCCCTCGGGCTCGTTGCGGTCTTAACAATGGGATAGTGGATGCTGGCGACATATAAAAAAATTGGTATGTCTCTATGCGTTGGCCTCTCGTGGTGTATCATCGGTACTTGGCAACTCCTCAGTCGTGCCGGCCCGGTTCATCTGTAATGCAGCATTGCACCTCTTATATACGATCTAAAGATATACACCACTTTTGTGGCTGTCCTCTTAAATACACAATTATTAAAGTAAGTATTTGAAAAACTAATGAAATAACAATAAAGTATAATGTACACCAGCCCTTATCTCTGTTCACCTCTCTAACCTCTATGTTATTTACAGTGGTGCGCCTGATAACGCCCTTTGAAGTACTACCCCGGGGCGCAGGCGACGCTACATTAAGAGCCATTACGTTATACAAATGTCCCACTATTATGTTTGATTGAGCAATCAATTTGTGTAGAATCGGTATCCAAAGACCAATGGATTGACATGCCCGGAGCATTTTTTTAATAGTACAGGGGGGGGGGGCAAACGAGACTCCCATGAACATCAGCACAATTACTATGCCGATGCGTTGTCCTCCTTCTCACCTCTCCCCCAATGGCCACGGCTACTCACAAACAACAAAACGCGACACCGAATACTTTATCATGTGAGCGAGAGGCACGAGAGGCACCTGTCCGGTCGTGCCGGCCCCATTCCGCTGCAATTCAGCATGTCACTGTCTATTACTTTATCATGTGAGCGAGAGGCACCTGCCCGGTCGTGCCGGCCCCATTCCGCTGCAATTCAGCATGTCATTACTAATAACAGCCTGACACAATAACGACGCCGGTTTAGCCGGAATTCGGCTACAGATACAGTGATCTTCGTATATAGACTAGCCTACTGCGCTGGACAGGTTTAGTGTTCGCTAGCCTGTTGAGCTGTCGTGATAAATCTAAAGTCTCCCCGAAAAAAGAAACTGTACATGTCACAGTATATAAGTATGTTACAAGAGCATCCTCCATTCGATAATTTGGCAGTCCGACAGGTTCCTGATGGACCGGAGGGGGTGGGGGATTTGGAAGGGGTCGATTTGTTTCGTCAATTTGTAATATTCATCGCCTGATTGGTGCAAAGTGTGTCTTGTAGTCGGAACGAGCCGAAAACATATGAATGCATTTTAATCTCTATTACATTAACACAAGTTCGGCCGTAATCGCCAAGAGGTATTTAGACTAACGAGGGTCTTTGATAACCAGGCCCATAATTGCATAATACAAGGAAATTTTATTTTCCAAATATGTTACGCAAGAAAATATAATATGTTAATTTTGTTGTGTATGTTCTGTCCCTTAAATTATGTAAAATATACATATGCTTGTCAAGTATAATGATAATAATTAACACAGTTTTTAATATGTGAAAGCATTAAAATTAATAGCATTCATATAATTCTGTGCCTGTCTTCTGTGCGAATGGTATTTCATCATTCTCTTACCAGTAGATATATTACCAACTTACCAAGTAGCCGTTGGGTCACACGTACGGAACTTTCGAACTACAAAAAGCTTATAGACAAAATATCAGAAAAAATATAACATTTTTATTTTATAGTATAGGTGGGGACAAACGAGAATTCGGAGCTCTTCTACGACTACCGTCACCGATGAACATCAGCATAATTACCATACCGATGCGTTGTCTTCCTTTTCACCTCCCCTCCTATGGGTCACCCGATACTCACAAACCGCACGTAACGCGATATTGAAGATGTCACTTTACGGCGGCATTATGTAAGCGGGACGTACCTCTCTGGTCGTGCCGGCCCAATTCCGCTGCAATGCAGCATTAATATTATTATTTACTTCGAAAATTTATTTGTACCTATCACGTACAACATTTAAAAATAATTTCGTTGAAACTTGACGCAGTATAGATGATTTAAATATTGGAGACCCCCCCATAAATATAAATTCTTAGCTATCCGCAAAAATTCGTGAAAAATGTGTAAAAAAAAGTCATGCAAACAGATGTATAGAACTATTGATACCTAAACGGTTATCTCAACGCTAACAGAAAATTCTTGAGCGTCTCTAACTTAACTTTACCATTGTAAATTAGCTTTTGACAACCCTATCTTGCTTGCAAAACTAATTAAAGCTGATTCACACTGTGCCACTACTCATAGTGCTATCATCACACTATGCTAATTACTAGCACCAGTCCCGTTTAGGGTACACTAGCTACAGTGTACGCGTGTAAATTGATTTGAAATGACTACTGATTGTTTATATGATTTATATTAGCATCCACATATGCACGCACGCAAGCACGCACGTACACACACGCACGCACACGCACATACATATTATTGCTTCATATCATTGTTCATTTGCATTGACGCTTTAATGGGTGCATTAGGAGACGATCATAATTACCGTTCCTGTCCTATGCAATAAAAAGAGAAACGTAAAATAAAGATGTTTCTACTAGTAAATTGTATGTAAACGTACTCCCTCGATAGTATCTGTTCATACTATCTACTGACCCTAGGTGTACGGAAACAGTACAGCATACTTACTTAGTGGGTTCCTGATTACCTGCTCTCTGGTTCGTCCAATTAACCCTTAACTAATTCTGATAAACGTGCCTCATCGTTGTTGTACAAAACATTACCAATAATAATAGTTATAGGAATAGTAATGTCATGCTGGACTCATTTCGACCATGGGGTACATCCCTATAGAGACCAGCCATCTGCGCAGGACACATAGAGCACAAGTGCGTAAGCAGGCAGGAGTGCACCGCCTGTTCTCTAATTCCATTATTCCGATGGGACGGTAAATCCGACACGACCGGAGAGAAATCAGGCGCAGTACATACGGCTTACTGTTATCTCCGAGGGGGTGGGATTAACACCACCAACTTTCAGACTTCGGACTGTTGTTGGAAATTGGAAAAACCCAATAACAATTTGGCCCGACCCGGGACAACATAATAGCAGCGTAGGAACACAACAATAATTATACTGCTGTGGCTATCGAAACCAGGCAATTTACTAATGTCTAAATCAGGCTTTACTAGTGCTAAACCACGCTTCACTAATGTCTAAATCAGGCTTTAATAGTGCTAAACCAGGATTTATTAACGTAAATGAGGCTTTACTAGGTCTAAACCAGGCTTTACTAATATCTGAACCAGGCCTTAATATTGTCGAGGGACAGCTTAAAAGGTGCCAGTCTTAAGATCTAAAATGTATATTTATGCTTCCAGTAGAGGCATTAGGAGGACACACTTTAATCGCAGAATCACGCGCGTGTTATTATTAGCTGCCAGTCACTGAGCCAGTGCGGCGAGCAAGTCCACTTTCTACTTAACTGTTGGCAAGTAATCCTATTGGCACGTTTTTATTAAGGCTGCATGCATAATGCAGCGTAGGATTTGAATTTAGTGCCAGCGAAACATAGTATATAGTGTTGAATAGACAATAATTGGTAATATGGTAATAGGGTATAGATAAGCGGAGACTCGTGATTTTGTCTGCGTAATATAAAAGGCCGGTTACACAGGCTTCTATTGAAGTCCGGATTCTACTATAATAATATTATGATTAATTTCGGACAATAATGTCCATAATAAAAATACACAAAAAATAAATTAATAATAATTAAAACATTTTACAAATCCTAACCTATTTATTTTTTAAGGGTTTCAGTAGTCTAGTGGTTAGCACCTCGGACTTCTACTCGGGTGGACCAGATTCAATACCGGCGATGTACCAAAGAGTTGATGCGGTGAAAGGACACATCATGAGGAAACCAGGATTCGTGAATTCGAATTCAACCTGATCGAACCCTAGATTAGGCCTAGTTTCCCTTCTGGGTTGCAGGGGTCAATCGCTCGGTGTAAAAACTGGTACCCTCGTCAAATCCCGTACATTAACTAGTCGACGCGGATGTCATAAGGTATAGAAACAGGGATAAGGCTAGGATAAGAAGAAGAAGCCTACTTATTTATGTTACTAACAAAATTTACTGACCCTGTGCTACTTACTCTAGATCTGATGGTGACATGTACTCTTATCATAATACCTTTCCCAGAGTGGACCATTAAACTTCTACTTTACTTTTAGCGCGCTGGGAAAATGAATTTATGCACCATCCAACCGGCCCTGGGTGAACGGAAAATAATTTAATCCACCATCACATCGTGACGGGCAACAGCAAACAGAGAGCGACGATGTTAGTGGTGTCACAAGATACCGCTCACATAATAGCGCCGTAGAGTGACATCTTCAGTGTTGCGTTTCGTGCGGTTTGTGAGTAGCCGCTGACCACTGGGTGGGGAGGGAGTGGGCAACGCATCGTCATAGTAATTATGTTCATGGGCGTCGGTAGTAGTAAAAACGCCACGGTTGCTCGATGCCCCCCTTTTATATAAAAAAGGAGATTTTTTATTACGCGTTTCTTCCTTAAGCGATACACTAACGAGCTCAAATCAAACCGCCGTACCGGTTGGGTTACCCACTACGACCGCGCCTGAGTCGTACCACCACGGGGTGGTACGCCTACCTATCGGGATGCATCGTGCCAACCTGGGAATGGAGGGAGTCTTTCCCAATAGGCCTAGGCCGTCACCTGACGTCTTATAGTAACCGATGAAGCGGCACTGGACACAGCCGTCACCATAGAACTCAGCAATATTTTTTTTTTAATTTTTTTTATTGCGATATCTTTGTACCTATAAACTGCAAATTTCGTTGTCACATGTTAAAATAGGGAAATTTATCCTACTTAGTAATTACAACTAAGTAAGAGGTAGTGCCATGCTGTATTGCAGCGGAATTAGGCCGGTACGACCGGGGAGGTACCTCTCGTTCACAATTACGGCGGCATGAACAGGCGTGAAGTAACAGCTTAATATGCTCTCCAGGGCAGGGTGTGACATCACCAACTTCCTGATTCCGGACTCTCTGTTTCATCCCACCAGGGATTCGAGCCCAGGACCACAAGTCTGCGGCTGAACGTGCTTACCGCTACACCACGAGGCAGTCAATAACGTATGGCAGCCATACCTCCTGAACCTGTAAATGTTCTCAGTCTTTTACCCGCTAACCCTAAGACAGGGTCATCACTTACCCGCTGGCGAGTAGCAGCCCTAGTCACATTAAATCAAGCCTAATTGGCAGCGTAATCTAAAAATACTTAGACCGCTGGTGGCTGGCGCTTTCTACAATGTATTGTTAATACGGCATTTCCTGCTCATGGCGCCACCGGTTATGGTGTGCGGTTAATAGGATTGTTATTGAAGGTCGCCCTCGTAAGATCGAGTGCATTTTCTTATAGTATGGGGGAGAAACGAGCAATCGGACCCCTTCTGCGACTACCGATACCCATGAACATAAGCATAATAAACATAACCGGCTACTTACAAACCGCACGAAACGCGACACCGCAGATGTCACTTTACGGCGGTATCAAGTGAGGGAGAGCGGAATTGCCGCGGTCGTGCCGGCCCAATTCCGCTGCAATGCAGCATGACACTAC
Organism: Eumaeus atala; assembly: GCA_017140195.1. Taxonomy (NCBI): domain Eukaryota; kingdom Metazoa; phylum Arthropoda; class Insecta; order Lepidoptera; family Lycaenidae; genus Eumaeus; species Eumaeus atala. The sequence continues at coordinate 524,410 of JAFELO010000841.1, forward strand.
CTCTTACTAAATATTTATATATTTACTATATATATTTACCGGTAATAGATGGTAATTTTAAATTTGGTGCGGTCGTATTTCATTGCTGCTTTTACTTGTGCGGTGTTATTGGAGTTAAGTCATTGCTGCATTGCATCTGAAACGGGACCCACCTTTCGCTCGCCTTATATATAGGGCAACGTATCTGAAAAACCATGTCGGTCACACCAAATTCTTTAAATATCTCGTTTGTAACCTGTGCTATAAAAAAACGCCATAGCGCGAGTCGGGATCACGAAAGTTAGATTAATAAAACTCAATAACTCCGTTTATTAGTGCCCATTTACGGTTATAGCGGCATCAGAAATACATCAGCTTTTTTAACTGCCTACCGCGCGTCATGAGATATAGCCGGTAGTAGATAGACGAACATCGCACTAGATCTTACTATAACAAGAGTTGTTAATATAACCATATAATTTCGTACATATCGTTGTTGACAATAATTCGCGACCAGGAAGACATAAGCAGGAACAAATGCTGCCATTACGGGCTGGAAAGGTGATAAGCCCGCTACATTAATTCTACACGTATCGTCGCCTATATCTAGTCAACAATACCATTATTTTTCACTTCCTACCGTCCTATAGTTCGAGGTTCGTTGACACGGCGTTTAAGGGGACCTTAGTTTGGTATACGCCGAGTGGTGGCTGTAAAAAAATGTTTGCTATATTATTGATATGCCAGTTCCGAGAGGTATGTTATGTTCTCATACATGTATATTTTAACATTATTAATAATACTTGCCATGGCATAAAGCCGTGAGGAGTAATGAAGACGGGTGTGATAATGAATTTAACCATTATGAATATGTTGTAAATATATTTAAAACTCTTCCGTTACTGACTGACTGACAGACATAACACAACGCACCTGAAACTACTGTACCGAGAAACTTGAAATTCCCTACAGAGGTTACTTTAATGATGTGAGCACTAAGGAGGCGAAATGGGGGAATGAAGTTTTTAATGTGGAATGTTACCACAATGCACACGTGTAAGTTTTGCAACCGTTGGGCGCTACTCGTATATAAGACAGAATATTTTAATGTTTACTTCTTTTAAAACTTCTATTTAGAAAACAAAAAATGCAAAACGTTTACTTTCAAACCGAGCAGGATCTGACGACGCATTAAAACATGCCATGCCCTTTATATATTACTACGAGTGCCACTAAAATATGTATCTGCCTACAATATATTTACAATAAACATTTATTATTATTGTTTCATAACCCGCCCTCTCAATTAAATAATTCGATCCTCTAATGTTATCATCTAAATTCTAACCGGTACAACTCATTGCACGTACTAAAAATAACCTTTTTTTTTGTTGCCGCGGCGAAACGCATTTACGCGCCTTCACTGGCCCTGGGTGGGGTCCAGTGGTGTGTGGGTCTCGCGGCACATTATATAGTGCCGAATACCCACAAAAACCACCGCGAGTGCCACTAGTGCCGCCTTTGATGAGGTGCCCCGGAACAACAAATCATCAGGGCACCTCGACGGCAAGTCAGCCCCCGAAGCGACCGACGCCACCTTCACAGATGGGGTTGTCACGCACCACCGGTGGGTTGGGGTGAGGTTCCCATCCTCGCCCCTTGCCCCGTGCGCAAATGCGCCGCCAATTTTTGCTCTTTTGTCCCCTCTTCTTATAAGAGGGGTACAAAGAGCGGCACCTCCTCCTGCTCTTAAGTCCCCTCTTCTTATAGGAGGGGTACTAAGAGCCGCCACCTCCTCGGTTCAATTGGCTTCGCCCAAGGTGTCTCGGATAACCCCAGGCTACTGAGCCCCACCGCCACGACAAGGCTTCAACCATGGTGGGGACTAGAAATAACCACCGCTATGGCGCATTAAAGTTAAAATCGATGGAGCATTTTTTCCTGTTACAATCAAAAACCCTAAAATGTGTATTTAATTTAGTAAATGTACATATTTCACTTGATTCGTACGTTTTATAAATAAAACTAATTTATTTGATATAAATAATTGTACAACCGTACAATAGCACAAAAATATACGCATCAAACGAAGCTGAGAGCTACAAACATATTTGCATCTTCATTGCGTCTGTCAATTGATAATCATGGATAAACGACCAAAGGCTAAAAGGTCACTTAACCATTTAGATTTAAACGCAATTCATTATGCAGTGGGTATCTAAACCTGTCGAAGATAATGGTTGTTTTATTCACTTGTTGAATTAAGTTTATTTGCCAAGTTGCCTTTATATACCCATAAAAATAATACATATAAGTGAGAAATGATTATTATAATTATGATGCGAAACGTTAAAATGTCAATTAAAGTTATTTAATTTCAAATTTTATTTAAGTATTAATAATGACGTATAACATTTTCTTATTAGTTTATGGGCTTAACATTTATTGAAAGGCGTGTACACGCAGCAGTAGACCGACAAAGGAGAAACGATGTGATGCATTAAAATTAATTTTGTAAAAACTATCCCCATTTATTCAATGTGGAAATGTTCTTTTTATAGAATTCAAACGAGAAATCGGAGCCTTTTTACGACTACCAACGCCCACGAATATCCACATAATTACTATGCCGATGCGTTGCCTTCCTTCCCCCCTTAATTTTAATGTAATAATATGTCACACATTTACGATTGCGGTACGTTAATCAGTAATCAATTATGTGAATATCTTAAGAAACATACAACACATCAGCGTAGGAATGTACTCTTTTGACAGTTTTTTTGTATAGCATAGGATAACAATTTACTTAGCAAAACCCATGACTCGATGCTCACATTTACGGTTTGATAAGCTCCAGTAAAACTTTATGGTCAAACCTGGGACATTGTGATCTGCGATAGAACATGCCTCTAGACCGGCGGTCAAAGTGTGAAACACAAAACTATCAAACAGTGTCTGCTCTACGTCCCTTTCACAATCGCACTATCTATTCACAGAGTTTACGGTCGCCCATACCATTGTACAGGCGAGACCATTAATCCGCGCTTTCCCCGACACTATACCACAAAGACGTTTACGTTGTCGCCCCTCGGACTATAATCGTGTACGTTTTAAACCGTCGTTAACCTCTGACAGTGCTAATTTTAGCACTGACGGCTTCCGATATCGTTGCAGTGCTAAAACGATTATGAAGTGTGACTTTCTTAGTTGTAACGTTGATGTTGGTCGTAGTAGCGGCTTCAAATCCCGCAAGGTTTAGACAATACGTATATTGGCAGATAGCATAAGGAATTAAGGCACAAGATATGAAAAATCTGACCGAGTGTGATCCACACTACACCACGGACGGTTCCGTACCGTTACATAATTAATAGTTATAAAATAGGCAAATGAAATCACGTTTGGTTAGTATTTTTTTATTTGTTCTGCAATTCTAACTGTGCTAGACACTGTTCATGAACACAGTGTGACAGACGAAAATCTTGGTAATAGGGTTTTTACCCTTAGCGTATGGAACACTAAGCATATGAGTAGGGAAATTGTGAAACAATAACGCTGAGCGTAACGTGTTAGCGCAACGCATCCTACGCGCATTATAATTCAGAATCATGTTCGTTCTGAATGAGTAAACTCCAGTCACGTGTCGAAGTAGGTTTTTAACACAAAGGTTTTTATTATTTAGTAAGCAAACGAGCATCGTCTGTTGTTTATAAATAATCTCTGGTTGTGCTGACGCCCATATACATCCGTATATGGGCGTCAGCAGTCACCAAAAGTTACGATAGTTCGATTGTACACTTACCTATATTATAAAACTGGTATGTACAGGGAAAAAGACGGCTTGTTTCGATTTCTCGCTCGCAAGCTCCGCCCATTCGGAACGTTACGTTTTTAGTTATAGAACTACGGATGTTACTATGACGACAAAGTGTATCGTGCAAATAGCTACCGTAACGATTTGCAACAAAAAACCCTCTCGTCCCGCTGCAGTTCTTTAATAACTGGTGTAGTGGCTTCGGCCAATGTCATCCAATGCGTTGCCTCATTACAGTACATAAACAATGGGGGCCCGTGGGAACCATAGACATAAACATTTCGACTACGCGTCCGTGCACTCACATCGATGTAAATTATATAGATTAACGATTCCGTAACATAATAATAATAATAAAAGCACCTTATTTTGTAACAAGTATTTTACAATAACTTATTCTAGAACTCAGAACTATGCACAGGCACAAAAATTCGGTCTTACCGCTACAAGCGGTCTCTTCCAGACAACCAGTATTGAAAAGAAGACAGAGTAGAAAGAAAAGTTGTTAGCACAAACATTGTACAGAAAAAAAGATATATATGTGTTTATACTACCTAAGTACATGATCACAATATATACATATAAAAGTTCAGGTCCGAAAAAAACATATAATATTTTGAATTTTGTATAGCGCATAACTTATCAATTTAAAATAGCTTGTGCTGCTAAAGATCATCTAGAAACCTAACGTGATCAAATCCACCACTTCGCTTTTTGTGTTGTATTCATGTATAGGCAATAGCTTACTGTCTGTTATAAGAGTCGTTATGTGTTAGACAGACACTGATAAATAGCTATAGTTGACAGTGGGTATGTAATAGTTAAAATAAGCACAAGGATAGATGTTGTGTTTGACATTTACCCTTATTCGAGCAAAACGTAGTTTGGCTGTATTAAAAGATGGTATCACACGAAAATGGAATGCAAAAAAAAACTGGCATTCGCTGACAAAGATATTGGCTTAGTAAGAGGTAGTGCCATGCAGCGTTATAACAGAATTGTGCCGGCACCACCGAGGCACCTCTCGCTCACATGATACCGCTGTGAAGTCATATCTTCGGTGTCGCGTTTCGTGCAGTTTGTGAGTAGCCGATGGCCCATTGCAGGGGAGGATGATAGGAGGGCTACGCATTGAATGATGCTTACAGTGCCTATGCATTTTAATTATCCGGATCCAATCCAACCATCCGGAAAGCTCCATTTGCTCATTTGCCTATACTATAGAAAAAGATAAGTAAATAATATGATATTAGCTGATGCGGCCTTGCCTTGCGGTAGCTGTTACAATAGAAATTAAATTTTCTGCTAACAGTTCGAAGCCAGAAAGTTAGGAGTTTTACACCCCCGTGCTACGGAGAGTACGTTAAGCAATCCTACGGTCCTGCAATCCGACATTACCGAAGAGAAATCAGGATTGCCCTTCCATTGGAATAGGAGAATGGCGGAAACAGATAGTGCACTAGTGCCGCGCACCTGTGCACTAAATATCTCCTACACAACTGGCAAGCTTCTATAGAGTCGCCGTGGCCGACATTCGGCTAGGACGACAATATTAACCTAAACAAAGAACACCATACACGCAGGGACACACAGTTACATCTGTGCATGTGTGGATCTAGTATTAGCACATCAATGTGTAACGGTACGGATCAAGCCGCACATGTCAGCTACTGCTCGCCTAATTAGGCTAAGTACTGTGGCCCCGCACAAATTACAACTGGCCCCACGCACACGACTGGGTCTATTGCACTTGGGTGTCCACTTACGTTGGTGATGTACCCATCAATCGATGGTATTCGAAAGTGGAACTTTCCAAAGACTTAGCGAGGCGATGAAGAACTAATGATGGTAGAACATGATTTTAACAATAATCCCGTGGCCAATTGGAAGGGATGGAGCGTAAGCTACCTGCATAACAATTACGCGGATGTTTATGGGCGTTAGTTTTCAGAAGTGCTTCAACTGCTAGTTTGCCATTATTTAAATAATATACGTTTCATACGGATATACATTTCATATAGCGAATACTAATTACTAAATTTAAATAATATTATAATGAAAATTAATCATAATCCAACACAGTTAGTTCTATTTAGGTTGGTTCTAGGTGTAACATTAATCTTGCTATCTAACAGTTGGTCATTTGATCGGAAACGGAGAAATTGCATTGACACTCAAACAGCCAGCGCCCAGCATCCATTAATAACTGGGGAATGTGATCAGATTGTATATTACAAATAACCTCACCATTGATATTGAAAATTTACAGTCTAACAGTATTTGACGCTAGAAATTAATTATAAGTATTCGCTGTGTCGGTTAAATGATTTTGTCTATCTGTTATATAAAATATTTGCGGTCCGTCCCGATTCTGACCATGATAATATTTAAATTGGCTTTTACAAACACTATCTCCCGCAGACGGTCGATCACTCTTCCAACCCCAAGCCTAGTCTTCTCACCCGACGAGCACTCACTGCAGCCATCAAATGTAATTAATATTAGTATAGAGAGTCCCCTAAAGCTGCCTGTCTGTATGCAATCGATTTTCTTAAAATGTGCGGAACAGATTTTGATGCGGATTTTGCCTATAGATAAAGCGATTCCCGGGGAAGGTATTAATGTATAACGTAGTATGATTGTGTAATACGGATGTAAGTGTCCTCGGGCGAAGCCGGGGCGGATCGCTAGTTTAATATATTTTAGAGATAATTACCAACTATAAAGTGAAGACCCTGTAAGCGGGCTACTGCTGCATTGCCAGCAAATCTGGCCGGCACGATCGGGTTGGGACCCCCGAACACATTATACCGGCTTATAATGAATTATTTAAGTGTGCTTGTAATTGAGGATGTCCGAATTATTGACATTCATTCGTAGGTAACAACCGCATAAAGGTAGCATTAGATTTTAAGAAACTCGATCACACAGAAGCATCTGGGATACTGTTTTATGATAAATGATATGTCCCACTTAATTAATTTTGAATACAACATTAATGTACCAATGCGGCATACATTTTATTTTCTCAACCGCATGTTCAATATTTCATTGATCTTTATGGCAAAAGCGCTGACGAACGTGACGGCTCACTGACATGACAATAGTATTGGCGCGAAACTGCCGTTACCTTTGGCAGGAAGTCAAGTTCAGTCTTGTTTCATAAGTAAAATGATTGATATCAACATTACTACGTTTTTCCCAAGCGTTTTTTAAATATTTAGTAATGAAATAATAACTAATAAGTGTATGTCTCTGTGTGGATTTATCGATTAAACAGATTCAACGATTTCTCAATGGAAGACTCCACAGACAGGGCAATACATCGGCTACCAGGATCCCGATGAAGAAGCAGGCAGACTAAATATAATTGTAGGTTGCTCCTTATGCTTCTGAATGTTCGTTCTTAAAGTATAAACTCAAGTAGCGTGTCCAGGCTAATATAAAGGTTTTAGTGTTCCGTACCGCAAAAGGAAAATAAAACCATTTTGTAGTTCGTCTGTATGTCTGTCAAAACCTTTCATTTCTACCAATATTTATATCTAACAATGACCGTAAACAAATACCTCTTCTGATACAGTCAAGTCTAAGAAGGTAAAATGTTTGTTGCCACGTGGTAATTCGATAAGTTGGTACGTACCTGAAACAATTAAATAAATACCATTAATTATTTTATTCCATTGTCATTGTTTATCTTGAGACACAGGAGTAGCAGTGGTGGGTACGTATAGTGGACCAAGATCAATTTTTAGCTACAACTCCAAACATGACTGCAAAGCCATCACTTTAAGTTGTTTTTATTGAATTTGGCTTTACACGCTACAGCGTGTCTAGATGTGAGCGCATACTGGCAAAATTCAAATGAAAGCCGTTAAAGGGACTGTTCCTCATAAAATCAACTTATCGCTAATGATCCAGGGGTCTAGTTTATTATTCATGAACTTCTTTATTATCCCACTACCATTTGGTACCAATAGTAAATATTAACTATTGGTATTAGTGCCGAATCTAAAATTGAAATGAGTATAATTTATGGGTCAAAATAATTAATCTACTGGTGTAACTACAAAAAGCGATTGATTTTCAAACATGGAACCTGGCTTTAAGTAGATTAAATGTCCAACTTATTCAAATTTAAGTTAAGAGTATAGAATAGAGCGATAATTCTGTGTTTTAATTTAACTTATTCAAATTTGAATTGAGAACGTAGAATGAAGTAATAACTCAGTGTTCTAAATTTAAATGTTCATTTAAATACACAACAACAGATTTATAAACCACCTGACATCGATAAGTCACTTAGCGTAGTAGCAATCAGAAACTGTTCAGTGGTAAGACTGTAGAAGTAAGAAATATTCAAAAATGATTACTTAAATGTGGGTCATATCAATGGACGTTAAAAAAACTTACTCGATATTGTCATAAGGTCTTATATGGATTAAACTAACGCAACTATTTATAATTTGTAGTGTTACTTCCTTAAAGTCTTCGTCTTTCTTTAAAGATATACGAAGAAAAGTAATAGTCAGGATGTTAAGCAGTGCATACCGAATGCAGATCAAAACATTTAAAAAGTAACAATCACATAGTTGTCTTGTAACTTGTGCGAAAAAGACTATCAAACCAAATCAGACTGTTTATATCTCTTCCTTATTTCACGTCAGGGCTGGGTTTAAAACGACTATACAGATAATAAAGATTAAAAATAAAATTGTTCTACCTGTTATTTTTAATAAAAAATGTTATATTAGTTTCTGTTGAAACCTGATATAACACATATTTTTTTACGTACAGCACTTTGCTCGAGAGTCCTAACAAGACTGAAGTCTAAACCGGAGGCTGGACACGCTGTACAGTCGGCGTCAATCAACCTGCCTCGGTACAGTCGCAGACATAATTATCAACTCTTATCGTTGGTTAATGGCGCCGCTTGACTAGATCGTAACCGATTATCAACTCTTAACGTTGGTTAATGGCGCCGCTTGACTAGATCGTAA
>JAFELO010000841.1:533450-553170 GCA_017140195.1 Eumaeus atala
CCGATTATCAACTCTTATCGTTGGTTAATTGCGCTGCTTGACTAGATCGTAACCGATTATCAACTCTTATCGTTGGTTAATGGCGCCGCTTGACTAGATCGTATCCGATTATCAACTCTTATCGTTGGTTAATGGCGCCGCTTGACTAGATCGTAACCGATTATCAACTCTTATCGTTGGTTAATTGCGCCGCTTGACTAGATCGTAACCGATTATCAACTCTTGTCGTTGGTTAATTGCGCCGCTTGACTAGATCGTAACCGATTACAGTTAAGCAACACTAGGCGAGGCGATATCAGGATTGGGGAGCGAGCCTTGTCGTGGCGGTGGGGCTTAGTAGCCTCGGGTGAACCCAGGCGAAGACAATTGAACCAAGGCGATCTCTGCATCCCTCCTATAAGAAGAGGGGGATCAGGAAGAGGAAGCGCTCTCGGTACCCCTCTTATAAGAAGAGGGGACCAAAGAGCAATAGGAGGAGGCGCTTTTGCGGACGGGGCAAGAGGCGAGGATGGAAACCTCACCCCATTGCACTATCCCAAAATCAGTGGGGTTGTCGTGTAGTACGAGGCAACCCCATCTGAGGAGGTGGAGCCGGTCCCTTAGGGGCTGACTACACGTCGAGGTGTCCCGATTATTTGTTGTTCCGCGGCACGTCGCCAAGGGCGGCACTGATGGCACTCGCGGTGGTTTTTGTGGGTATTCGGCACTATCATGTCCCACACACCACTGGACCCCACCCAGGCCGAGTGAGGGCGCGTAATTGCGTTTCCCCGCGTCAAAATATCCAGGCGATGGGTGGGTTCAGGTGTATTTTCAAGGATCACCAACAGACTTTGTTGTTTCGTGCTTACAAATTTCAAATGATCTCAGTATTGTAATTTCAGAACAGATCCTAGCAATTGGCCACCAGAGCAGTTCTCATCACCACTGCAACAATTCGCACAAATCGCGTCAACAGCTGTACCGTCACGTCTTTAACTGAGCGAGTGCGACTGCCCGGCCGGCCCAGTTCTGCTGCGACGTCGCAGCGACACTCGCCGACTGTATCTAGCCGTGACCTAACTTTTCACGCGGTCGTAATACAGTGTGGAAGGTACCTACTACATACTGGTCAGCATTTAACTGAGCGAGTGCGACTGCCCGGCCGGCCCAGTTCTGCTGCGACGTCGCAGCGACACTCGCCGACTGTATCTAGCCGTGACCTAACTTTTCACGCGGTCGTAATACAGTGTGGAAGGTACCTACTACATACTGGTCAGCATGTAACTGAGCGAGTGCGACTGCCCGGCCGGCCCAGTTCTGCTGCGACGTCGCAGCGACACTCGCCGACTGTATCTAGCCGTGACCTAACTTTTCACGCGGTCGTAAGTGTGTGGAAGGTACCTACTACATACTGGTCAGCATGTAACCTGTACATCAGGTTCCACACTTTCGCGACGGGGACACGACCGATCTATAAAATATTTTCTATATGTGACATGTTTAGATGACTTTCTTTTTACCCGGACCCAAAAAAGGGGTTATGTTTTTATTGTATGTTTTAATGTTCTCTGGAACGATACGCTGGGAATGTCAAAATTATAAAATAATCTCTGCCCCACGACGTGACTTGCATAAAATATATCCCAAACTTTTTTTTTCAAAATTCCAAAAATAATATTTTTGCAGTTTCGGCGTGAAAGCATAACAAACAAATATTCAAATGTTCTACATTTAGTACAATCGCTATTTTTTCTTACAGTCAATCTTATTAAAAAACATGATTTAAACTAAAGTTACCTGGGGGTATCCCCATCCCCCTTCCCAAATACCCCCGTATTGAACGTGAAGGGGGATGGGGCAGAATCAGCTTTATCGTTTGGGCTGGAAGAGCTCGTTGAGTTGTCATGACTGGGAGGAACCGCCCTCTCTTCCACCAATGCACTGCAGCCGAAGTCGGCATAACCAGACTGGTATCTTTTCTACGGTGTCCAATGGCCTCTTGCTAATGTTGGAATAAATGATCGCGTTATCTCTTAGTGAGTTTGTGGACGTCGATAATAATCATCTCATTTCATCATCGATCATTTCTTAGCATAAGGGGGCAAACGAGTAATCGGAGTCTTTTCTTGACTACCGACACCCATGGACATACGCATGATCGTTACGCAGATGCTTTGCCCTCCTACCATCCCCCTCAATGGGCCACCGGCGACTCGCAAACCGCACGAAACGCGACAGCGACCCTTTCACTTTACGCCGGTATCAAGTGAACGAGAGGTACTTTCCCGGTCGTGCCGGCTCGATTCCGTTGCATAGGAGGATTTACGCTATCTCGTCCTATGCAGCATGGCACTACCTCTTCCTTATATTTAAAACATTGTCATTTAATTTCATGGCGCTTCTTTTACCAGATGGTAACTTTGAGTGATTATTGTGTAACCTGTTTCTGGCAATAAATATTATTATTGTCATCGTGTGTTGACGTCTTTGAAAATGATTACCCGCTGTGAATCATAAAATAGATTGAGCGAAAGTGCACTAGCTGTGCCTCGCGGTTTCTAAACCTATCCCAAGGTAGATTTTGTCGGAATGAGTTTCACGCTATTCTAGATAGCCTAAGCCGTTTTTGTGCCAAATTATAGAAACAGAAATAGGAAAACTTTATTCAGGTTATTAAGCTACAATGACATACATACATATATAAACTTAACCGAAAAAAATGTTAAAAGAAATTAAAGAATAACTTGATTTTAAGGAAATTGATATTAAGGAGATGTAGTAAAGATTAAGATGCGACGAGAACATGAATTCGCAGACCTCAAATGCACAATAGTGTAACACAAGTCCTGAAAAGGAAGCCACTCACTTGGATGACTCAGGCTACCTTATCAGGTAGGTAACCTGCAGCCCTGATGTTCTGTAGCCCCAGATGTTACACACACACAAATCCGATTGGTAGTTTTTGTGAAAGAATAACAGGCACACATTTTTAATAAGAGGCAGTGGCATGCTGCATTACGGCTGCATTTCGGCCGAATAGGGTCGGCACGAACGGGAAGGTACCTCTCGCATCACCTCTCACATGACACCGCCGTAAAGTCATCACTTATGGCTATGCTATCGCGTTTCGTGGGGTTTTTGAGTAGCCGGTGGCCCATTGATGGGAGTAGGAAACGGGGGCAATTGGGCGGCGCGCGTGGGTTTAAGTCTCAATTAAACTTTGCAAAGTTTTTCATGGTCGTAGTGGCAACACTTTATGCTTATTTCACTAATAGCTTAATGTTACGAGGTAGTGCCATGTTGCATAGCATCCAAATTGGTCCGGCTCCACTTGGCATACTGCATTGGAGCTAAACTGGGCCGACAACCCTCGGGGGGGTACCACTCGCTCACGTGAGCGAATAGGACAATATGTCTGCAGATGGACAATATGTCTGCAGATGGACAATATGTCTGCAGATGGACAATATGTCTGCAGATGGACAATATGTCTGCACATGGACAATATGTCTCCAGATGGACAATATGTCTGCAGATGGACAATATGTCTGCAGATGGACAATATGTCTGCAGATGGACAATATGTCTGCAGATGGACAATATGTCTGCAGATACGGATGCTAATTAGCGTTGGTGCTCACTGAATTACACCGATTTGTGGTTTGTCTTCTTTAGGATATAAAAGAAGCAAATATCGTGGAATAGACAAGGTCTTGCTTGAGGTCTTTGTGAGACCAATTACATACATTATTCATTTTTTGTAAATATTAAATCATGTTGCCTTGGTGATTTTAGGTGGGTGAAGCCGGGAGGCGCAGCTGGCTCCAAATAATTATCTCTCGCGCGTTTTGTTATTTTTTTTACTCCAGTTTTTAGATATCTTCTACGAATAGACACATTCCACTTGACGATATGCGGATGCATTGCAGTTTGGCCCTTCACCTAATCCTCCAATTGGGATAAAGCTGTATTTAGATTAGATGCCGCCCTACGCCTTGTCTAATCTGGGGGTAATCCCTGCCCTGCACCCTGTATGATCAAATTAGTATTTTATATTTGAAAGTAGTTCCCAAAGTTTTGCAATCCCTGAAAAAATACCGCCCTAAGCTCGGATCTCACGGGATATTCAAGGTATATTATCTGAGCGATAAGTACCTTTTTATATTATTGGGGGACAAACGAGCAATTGGAGCCTTTCAACGACTATCGACACTCATGAACATCAGCATAATTATGCCGATGCGTTGCCCTCCTTTTCACCTCCCCCAATGGGCCACTGGCTACTTACAAACCACACGAAACGCGACACCGTAGGTGTCACTTTAGTGAGCGAGAGGTACTTCCCCGGTCGTGCCGGCCCAATTCAGTTCCATTGGAGGATGTAGTGTCATGCTCCGTGCATGGCACTACATCCTCGTGTGCAGCATGGCACTACCTCTTACTAGACTCCTGGGACTACATCTAGGACCATCTCGGCTACTCGGCCACAGCATAGCCAGAGCAAGTAATGTGTCGGCACCAACACGCGACCAGAGTTTACTCCGAAAGTACACGGTTCTAAAGTGAAAGGTACGCAAAAGACGTAAGCTACGTAATCGCGGTAGATCGTTACGCTGTCCGTTACGATTTCATACGATGTTACTCATGTATCTTACACCACACGATTTTCATTACTCAAAGTACAACAACAAATAACAGAGGAACACATTAAAACAATAAATTGATTCTAACAACTAATAGAACACAAATAACACATTGGTTCCTATAGCCTGTATAATTTATGGGCCGTTAAGCGTTACTACTATTAAATTAAAATTGCCTGTATCTAATTATCTAATCCAGGGGTTCTCAAGCTAAGCGCTGCGCTGCATCCTCAGGAAACAAAAAATATCAATCGTGCAGACATCAGCTGATAATTTATATTAATTTTAAGTTTAAACGCGAACCTCAGGAACTACTGGCCCGGATTGAAAAATTATTTACGTATGTTGAATAGTCCAATTGTTAATCTTTCTTTGAATTAACTTTGCCACAGATATAATAAACAATGTATAAGCATTAGGAACATCGTAAAAATATACTAGTCCAATGAACTGTAGGGGCGGGAGCAATAGTGTCGCCAGCCAGTATGAGGTCCCTCCGAAAAAAAAAACGTAAAATATTTTTTATCTAAAAAATGATTCCCATGTATAATAGATTTTACGAGGGCGAACCCACGGGGCCCGGGTAGTAAAACATCACTTTACTCAGGTAATGATTACTCAGGTAACTGTTTATAAATACCCGTGACTTTACCTATGATGATCTCAACGCTCAAACGTCACATTTATGAATTTGCTCACAAACCGAATAAATGGATTACATAAAATTTGCTTAATTCATTATAAAAATAAAGCCACTTTTAAGGATTTTATCGCGGTTTATTTATTTATTTACTTAACTAGCCCGACGTTTCAGATGCTTTACAGCAAACACGGCCACGGGTAGACCGACCGCAATAAAATCCGTAATTTCGCGTTTAACATTAATTTAAGTTCTGTGTATTTTGTAATTTCTACATTTTCAGTAGGTTACCAGAAATACGCCGGGTATTTCCTGTAGTCAGCAAATGTTAAACTAGTGCCCCAGTAGGAAGGCGGGACGCACCTACCTAGTGCGTAACCTGAAAAGGCTTGGGAAGCCCTGCCCTAATCACTTGATCAGCATTGTAATGGTTACCCATCACTTCACGGGAGCCATAAAATATTTAACTCGTCATTATACGACCTACGGTGGTGGAATATCAAGTTGTCATTATCACTTTTAGTAATAGTGGCATTGCTTCATAGCATCCGAATTGAGCCGGCGCGGCTGAAGAGATACCCGTCGCTCAGAGCTGAAAAGTGATGGCAATGCGGTCGTGTTTCGTACGGTTTGGGAGCGTTGTGTATATTAGCGTATGCAGAAAAGGAGGGCAACGCATATATTTGCCTGTGTCGATGTTTATGAACATCGGCAGTCACCCAAAGGCTCAGACTACAAGTTGGCTTCAGTATCTTTACTTCTAAATATGACATTATTAAGCTGAAAAAATTGTTGTTAAAAATCTATTTCACTGTTAGGTAGCCCATTTGCCGAGCAAGACTGTGAACAATAAACTGGTATACTTTGAAGATCTATTTCAATGTTAGATCGCTCATTTAACGAGTAGAGTTATAAGCTATAAACCATCACGATACTAGAAAAAGTAGCGTAGTTACCCGAGTAAAGCCGCAGTGCTCCGCTAGTACAAATCACATCAATTGCGGCACAAACCGAAAACAAACAGTTGCAGTTCGCCCACGCCATGTCTTTCCTGTGCTAGTGCTGTGCCATTGACCGTTAACGCCCATGACGACAGCCGGGCGTCGGGAATGCGACCTCGATCGCCCATGTGCGCTGCTGTAACGGTCGCGGTGCATTTCATGCAGCCGTCTTAATTATTCTAATCACAAACATGAATGTTTCACTGTGAAAGCGTTTATGCACCGTGCGCTGTGAGGAGGCAGTTTTGTTAAATCCTTGACACATGTACGGACGGATAACGCCAGTGGTTGTGGGTTCGAATCGTGTCCAATCTATCAATGAACGCCTGATCGGCTGCTACTCGCATCCATCCCGGTCCGGCTACTGCACGGAGATCGTCTTCCCACCTGGTGAATGATCGACCAACACTTTTTCCTAAACGCGGTCTCCACTCCGGAACCTCACTGGCCCTTCTGAGTGTGTGACCAGCCCGTTGCCACTTCAGCGAGTTTATTCGTCGCGTGATATCGGATACTTTAGTTCTCATTGTTTTATAGAATTCCTAACGAAGTCGGATCTATACTAATATGTAAAGCTGAAGAATTTGTTTGTTTGAACACGCTAATCTCTGGAACTACATATCGAACTTGAGAAAATATTTTTGTGTTAGCCAGCTACACTACAGCTGGATGCAGGTGGTCCGCGGCCGTGAAGTGCGGCGCTCTGTGGGGGAGGCCTGGGTCCAGCAGTGGACGGCGTCCGGCTGCTGTTGATGATGAGCTATACTCATAAGCTACATTCTAAAGTATATTATGTGGGGGACCAAAAGGACTGGAGTTACGCGGGTGAAACCGCGGGCGCTGTGTGTCCGTTTATGTAATGAGATGAAGATAATATAACCTTATTTGATGTCAACATTTGTAACTTAGTTCACGAAGTCGAGATAAAAAAGCATTTTATTAAAGACCAGCAGCACCCGCGTACTTTGCTGCTCTCGGTCACAGCATGATGCTATGTAACCTATAACCTTCCTCGACAGTTGGGCTATCTAGTGCTGAAATAATTTTTATCACCAGACCCGCAGTTCCTGAGATTAGCGCGTTCCAGAAAACAAACTGTTTCGTTTAATAACATCAGTTCCTATGGACTAATCATCAATCCTAGAATATTGATCTTATCGAAAGAAACTATTAATTTTGAGCACCTTTACCTTTTTTTACAGGATAAGAGGGCGAAAGAGCAGTCGGAGTCTTTCGATAACTGCGGCGAACACAACTCCCGCTAGAGTGGTGTTAATAGGATTAACTAATTAGGTGTAATATAAAAGCCCCACTGTTCATGGGGAAACTGGGTCACAAGTTGTGAGGGGACGTGGAGAGTGTGAAACTGGGTCACAAGTTGTGAGGGGACGTGGAGAGTGTGAAACTGGGTCACAAGTTGTGAGGGGACGTGGAGAGTGTGAAACTGGGTCACAAGTTGTGAGGGGACGTGGAGAGTGTGAAATTGTAGATAATGACTGTAACATTTCTGTTATTGCATTACTTAATCCCGTGGATTCTCCTGTGTTTTAAAAGTGCTGTCTGTCATAAGGTCTATTACCTATCCTTTACTACGTCAATGTTATTGAAAACCTTTTTCAAAATCTGAGGCGCATTACCGTCGCCCACATATATCCGCAAACGATGGCGGAAACTACTTCATCATTTTCCCTTGGCTCGAACAGACTTTAATAACTTAGAATTGGGTAAAAAGGACAAACTTTGAAAACAACAAAATTACTGGCAAATCATCCACCATCACCAGTTAATTTGACCAGTCGTAAACTTTAACTGTAACAGTTAAAAGGCAGTTTAAAGAGACTATAAAACCGCAGAACGGCGATATATTTTAGATGGGCCATTTTTTGTGGACGCTGCCTGTAAACGTCACTTTTATTGCAGACCGTACATCAGGTTCACGAAGGGTCGTGGCTTCGAAGCTGTTTTGTTAAACAATCGTGAGATCGTTGCTATGCACTTTGTAATAAAGCGTGACCTGGGTAAGATTTAAGAATCATCATGTTACATCTTAATTACTCTTTTCTTTCTACATGAACACATTATGTGGAAGAGAAGCCCAATACAAGCCGTACTGAGCTTCTCTGTCTGCTGCCATCGAGATCATTGTGCTTTTTATCTTTTTGGTGGAGGCGAAGTGACGTCCACTTCCGCTTGACCGGATTGCTGTGGGTGGTCCTCGGGTGTCGAAAAAGGAGGACCGACCAGCTTCTCTCCCGCAGATGGAAGAGATGCATCCCAATATGATAATATTTATAATAGCTAATTTAACCATTATTATCGAGTCAGATAGTCTGCGGGGTCCCCCAATCTTCCGACTTTGATGTCACAGGAGTATCTGCCTACATAAAGTTGAATCATTATACTCTGTGAAACGTAATCCGACGTCCCCTGGAATTATTTACATCATAGAATTTATAAATACATTATGTTGTTTAAGTATGTATATTTTTAAAATTTAAATATTAAACATTTTAAGAAGAGGTAGCGCCCTGCTGCATTTGCCCCTCGTTTGCCTATTCTATATAAAAAAATATATGAAATGCTTTTATTTAGAACTATTAAAATAACCATAAACTATTAAAATTACCAAACTATATTCAGAGAACATAAAAATCAAAAAATTTCTTTTTATATTGAGTGTTTTTTAATTCATTACATTAATGTGCAAATGAACATTTTGGATTAAGAATGTAATCTTTACTCGGCTATAAAAATCTAAAACAGTATTGGCTGTATACGGTAATACTTTTGTCGTAAAAAAGTGTATTTAAAATTCGAACGCAGTAGTACGAGAACTGGTAAATATTTTGTGTATCATGTAAAATTTTAAGAATATGAAAGGTTTGTTAAAACTTTGTAACTCATCACTATCATTACAACAAAGCTTTATCCGTTTGCGTTTTGATCAAAGACATCCTTCGTTAAGTGATTTTCAGTTAGGGAAATCGTGGTCTCCACTCCAAAGACCAGAACGCTTATCAAAAATTTTGATAGACATAAAAATTCCAGCCTACACCTATACACTCTGGGTATTTGATCAGAGGGCTCTAGCCTACTACGTAGGTTTAAATTTTCATTTTCTGTTCATCTGCTTTGCCTAAAGGCCTACATAAAGCCAGTCATTAAATAATCTCTTGAGTTATGAAATACTTAAAAACTACGTTGTAAATATATCGACTAGCTCCAAACATCTTACATAAATTGTTTACCACCTCTCGTATAAATTTGTCGTTAAAAAGTGCATTTGTAATTCGAACATAAACACCAGTTGCCATAGAAACGGTTGCGTACACAGAAGTTTATTACGCTTTACTATCGCATAATTCTCAGCAAGTCAGACCAAATTGAGCCTTATTTTCATGTAGCTGAGATAACGGTAGCCGCAATATAAAATTGTCATTAACACTATTAAGCAAATTTATTTTGAATATTATTTATAGCAACTTAGACTATATTTCTTTACACTTAAAACACACTTGATTACAAAAGTTAACATTGTTTATAAGGTCGATTGGCGCCAAGTCAAATGCGGCATTTCGCACGCGTTGAAAACCTATTCTTTGTAAAATCACGTTTCAGAATTTTAACGACTTTCAGCTAATGTTTGATTTTATGAAATGTTTAATCAATAAAGGCGTTTCTATATAGTAGGGCAACTGGTATAGGAGGGCAAATGAGAAGCCGGATGATTTCCGCATGGAGATTATGCACATGCGTAGCCCTTCTTTCTCCTTCAGCTCCATGAACCATCGAAAACTCACACGCCACACGAAACGCGACAGCATAGCTAGCATTTTACGGCGGTATCGTGTAAGAGGTACCTCCCCGATCCTGCCAGCCCAATCCCGCAGTAGTGCAACATGGTACTACCTCCTACTTAACGGATTGCAACGAAAAGATTAAGATAATATTATCACATTATTAACACAATATCAGGATTGTTTGTTTACAATACCGTCCGAATCCGACTGATTGGTGCTTACAGAGATAATCGTTTACAAACAAACAAACAAACACTACATCTTTCATCATACTTACGTACATACAGACTGATAGTCTTTATCGGCCCACAGCTGGACATAGGCACAGATTAACGCAATAAACGCCAAGATGGCCAATCTAACGTTAAAATAATCATCATTAATTAATAATAATTATCCCAAGGATTCCAATAGTGATGCCATAGAAAATAACCCATATATGAGAGAGGCCTCTGTCCAGTAGAGGACCGATGGAGGCTGATAATGATGAATGATGACGATTATGATATGCAAGTAATAAAAATATCTGTCTTTTGTTGTTGGGCTGGTCACACACTCAGGAGATCAGATGGCAGATGGGCCAGTTAGGTTCTGAGCTAAAGGCAGCGTTTAGTAAAAGTGTTGTTCGACCGTTCTCCAGGTGGGAAGACGATCTCCTTCGTCTTGGCGTTCATTGAAAGAGGCCCATGTTCAGCAGTGGACCGATAAGGGCTGATAATGATTATGACGATGATTCCAATTTCTGTTTCAGCCGTCATTTCTATTCCCACCGGAGCTGGACATGTCACAGTGTACAAGTGCAGTTTCTGTTCCCTAATGCTCCTGTCACGGATCACGATGGGACTGCCATCCGAAAAGACCAGAGCGAAGTCAGGCGTAGGGGAGACGGCATGGCGTGCCCTCCGTGGCACGGGGGTGTTACACCGCCAACCTCCTGACTCCGGACTGTTGTTAGAAATTGAATGATCACAATTACACTTATGGTTTCGTCCGATCCGGGATTCAAAAACGCGTCCCTCACATCTGTGGCTGGAGATACTAACCACTAGACAGCGAGACATATTAAATATCCAGTAAAACATACACTTGAAATATAAAAATATTTCCCCTCTTATAATAGTCGGGTTCCATACAAGGGTGATAAGAATCCTTTTGTGACATGTATGTAAATTCCATTGTTATGCTCTTCGATACCTGATATCTCCCCCTAAGCTCCCTATAAGCCAGCTACTATACCCATATTATGTATGCAAATTGTCCTTTTATATCATGAAATCCCTTTGTTCCCTAAGGGCCCTCTGAGGGTTTAGCCTATTATCATGTTTTCTGACAAAGTTATTTTTAAAATGCACATCTTCTTGGGTTTACATAAGATTTATCTGCTTATTTTAAATAAATGAATAGATTTACAAAAATACAAGATACACGATTTCACATTGAACTGTCACCCTAAAGCATCCGATGTTGTACATGAACAAATTGCTTTGCAAAGTGAAACTTGCGCAAGTGATTTTAAGTTGTTTCCATAAAGTGTTAAGGTGCCTTGAGACGGTGACAGGGTGTCTTAGTATTTTTTCATCAACAACACGAACATTCTATTGAGGCTGGTGCGACTGAACAATAGCCAGTCTAGGGCAATACAAATAACACGCATATTCAGTTTCCTGTTACACATTTCCGACCCTTTTCACAAAAAAATATTCAATACATCACCGAGTCCGGCCTGTAAAAAGAAACTGAAAAATTCCAATTGTAACTTTAGTCCCACTAGTGGTCGGATAGCCTTGCCGTTATAAGTTTAAACGGCATAACCATCACTTAACGTAAACGATAGATGTTTCCCCGTTGTGCCAGCCCTGTTTTCATGCAATGGCAGATCTTACTACTACGTAGTTTGAGACTAATATTATATACTAATATTGAGACGTAAAGGAATGCTTGCGGCCTAATGTCTATACAAAGTATGATAAGCGCGCATAATGACGAGAGCTATTAGAGGTCGGTAGTTAGTTCTGTGCGCCTGGTAGCTGAGGCAGATGACTGAACAAAATATAATCAAACTAATTGAGACAATTATTCCGCTGCCATGAGCGACACTAAATTACCATGGTGTGAGTGATCGCGCCATGCTGCATTGCAGTCGGATTGGGCCGGCACGATACCTCTTCCTCACATGGTACTGTTGCAAGGGGGCAGGTGGGAAATGCGCCTGCATTGCTTCTAGGCATATGTTTATGAGCGTTGGTTGTCACCTTTTTACGTTTCGTCCCTGATAAAACTAGTTTGTCCTTATGCCATAAAAAAATCTATAAACAAAAAAATATTTCAGTAAATCATTATAAAAGTAAATAACTTGCTTAATCTATTCAATAATATATCCAAGACACAATTTCATCGAAAGTAATAACTATATTTTTTCATTGCTCTGATATAAAGTAGCTCCGCCTCAGCCGGAAATCCGTGAGCATTTTGTACGGATAAAAAAGGGCTTCTCTGGTCATTATACTTCTTTCTTTAACTTTTTGTCTTTGCTTACGACATTCTTATACTTGAGATGTAATAGAATAGACTATTAACGGACTTAAAATATTTTATTTTTATGTGACATGATTTCATTAAAGTTTCCTATTATTTTCAAGTTTAGTCAGTCCAATCCATGAACGTTTGCCCCAAAATTATATAAAAATGACATGAATTGATTTTCTATAAAAAACAGATACGGTTGTCGTTCCCTTGGAGACAACGATAACTATGGTCATATGACCATGGTGTTAGCTGCATAGCTAACGCCTGTGTCAGAGGTAATGCCGTGCTGCAGTACAGCCAAATTTAATTACGACTCTACAGCTACATGTTGTTCACGTGTCACCGTCGCACAGCTGTACCATCACGTGTGGTGGGTCGGTGGCCTGGTAGAGAGAAGAAGGAAGGGTGGAGCACACGTCTGCATAACAATCATGCGGATGTTTATGGACATTGGCAGTCATCATCCGCGTGCTCGTCATACCGCTAACCCTGTCTGGGTTAGCGGTATGACAGCTAATTAAACTATTAAAAATACTTCACCGCTTCAGAACACTTGTTACTAATTAGGTCATAGCTTGTGAACTTACAACACTAATTATTAAGCCTGAATGCCTAATTTAGTGCTGAACGAATGATACGAATTTAGTTCACTCATTATTGAATGAATGGATACTGTTTTAATATTTTTAATGTATGGCATTCACCGGCAGACATATTTATTGGTACGTTAGGCATACCTTGTGCATTGTGCAATAGAATACGCTGCATTACAGGCTAATTGGGCTGGCGCGACAGATTAATTATTGACAAAGATAAATATTCGTCAAATAAAAATGCAATGCGGGATGCTGCGCACGCATATTTCACTAAATATGTCAAAATGTATGTATA
The DNA here is from genome assembly GCA_017140195.1 of Eumaeus atala. Taxonomy (NCBI): domain Eukaryota; kingdom Metazoa; phylum Arthropoda; class Insecta; order Lepidoptera; family Lycaenidae; genus Eumaeus; species Eumaeus atala. The sequence goes on from JAFELO010000841.1 coordinate 546,934, forward strand.
TGTGTTTATTTATATGTTTTATATCAATTTTGTAATGCGACGAAACATTTGAACTTTAAAGAATATAAGAATTTACTTAAAATTTTTCATAATCATCAAAACGTAAAAAAATATAAGGATTTACTTAGAAATCTTTATAATGATTAAAACGTTAAATAAAGTGTTTTATAGCCTATATTCATCACTGGTAATGTAGCATTCTAATAGTAAAATATTTTTTCAAATCGATTCAGTAATTTACGAGCACATTCAGTGTAAACAAATGATCAAATGTTTCCTGTTTATAGTATTAGTATAGGTATGTATTGGTGTTGTCTCTCATGTTGTACGTTAGAAAGTGCACGCATGTAGAATACACGCGGTTGAGATGAGCTCGTTGCGAATGTTGAAGGATGGTAGGTATCAGAGAAGACCAAGGCTGACATACCATGATCAGATAGATAGGGTAACGTCCAAGGTGGTGTCGAGGGTCTTCGCAACCGGCGCGTTAGTAGCAAGTGAGCTTGGAATGTGGAGGAGGCAAGGGACGTTAAAACATCGTGATATGTGGCATTCGCCCTGCCTGCCCCATTAGGGAACTGGCGTAAATGTGTTGTGAAATTGCAGTAACAGGTAGTGCCATGCTGCGGTCGAATTGGGCCGGCACGAGCGTAGTTACCTCTTGCCTATGCATTAACGCTATGAAATGACAGATATGCTGTCGCATTTCTTACAGTTTATGACTATCCAGCCATTAGGGAGGGAACAGGGAGAAATGGATAACACATATGCATGTCAATTATCGGGATGTATATGGACGTTGGTAGTGATCATTAGTCTCCAACTTGTCGTTTACTTACACTATAAAACAATCATAGTTTTCAATCAAATTCGAAATTTAAATTCACTTGAACATAAACTAAACTAGCACAGACTATAAACTAAAATAGACTGATATTCTCTTTAATGCATATTGGGTAGGTACAATAAATAAATAAACGTTTTCGCAATTTCCTTGTACAGTATTTTTATTTCGTCCGGCATTTTATGGGCAATACGAATTTATGCTTCCCGCATACCGTCGCCAAGTTGGAATTATTTTGACGTTTATTATAAAAGTTATAAAATATCATTAAAATTGGTGCATGCTGCGATGAACGGCGTATAAATGCTAAAATATATGATTTTTATTTTTATAGTTTATCATTCTTCCGACGCCCACTGTTCCGCATAACTAATGTAATTCAGGTGAAATTTTCATATGATCCTTAAATTAAGGCCATCGGGACTCTCACAAACCGTACCTATCACGTTAACATAACTCAAGTATCAGATCACGTGAGGGTGAACACTTAGATGAACCATTTCTGAGCGATAACAAAATACCCGATATAAATAATAAAATAAGTCACACAAATTAATGTCTTTGCCGTTTCTGACAGCCAGTAATGTGTGAAATGACAATGACATTTTATCTTTTTTTTTATTCTGTCAGTATTTTTGGCATAGAGATAATATCGTTAGAGACGGCAGGCCTATGACAGTGAGCAAAGAGAAGGGAGATATAAAACACTATACTATAAATATATATCTAATATCGCATTGCGCAGAGAGAAATTAATATAAAAAAGAGACGGAGAGTCAGTCACATTTGCTTAACTATAGTAGTCGGTACTATAATTTTTATATTATAGAATATAGTGGGTAAAATGAGTAGTCGGAGTCACTTGACAAATAAATAAGTAATCTTTATTTGTAAGAACATCGACTGGTTGAGGTGTTGAATTTATGTAATTAGTACTGCAATGTTCGTTGATGGCGCTACCGACACCCATGAACATTCGCATAATTATTATGCAAATGCGTTGCTCTCCTTTTCTCCTCCCATCCAATGGGCCACTAATAACCTGCGCGAAACGCGACAGTGCAGCAGTCAGTTAAAGGAGGTGTCGTCCCTGTCCAATTCTGGTGCAATACACAAAACTTGAAACGATGCATTTTATCTATTACCAGTTTTGTTATCCGTGCATCGTGTTACATAAGTAGGGTAACATTACAAATTATACTTTTAGATAACATTTGACCTTCGATACGCTACATTTTTTTGTGTTTTAAAGGTCTCGACGGATAACCTCAAGTTCTTAGCGCGAAGAAAAATATTTTTCTGTGTGTGCCAGAATTCAATTTATGAATATATACTCCTTTTGATGGTGACGACGATAGAACCATAGAGATAATATAAACAGACAAGTGAAGCTAGACTAAAACGCGTCCGTGTTAGTTGAAAGAGACAGCAAGTGAGGCTCAGTCTCTTTATCTCCTTTTTCATTCAATACAGTGTCGGCAATGCGCATGCGAGATTAGATAGACAAAGATAGCACGGTGTTTCACATCTTCCTTCTCTATTAACCAAGACGAACGCTGGCCTACATAGGACCGGCTATAGTCATAGAAATAGTATTACATATTGACTAGATAGAGAAGGGAAGCCAGCCTAAATCTTGTTCCTTTTACAGTACCGTTTTCTTAAGAAGATTGATGATCATTTAGGCTTAACTCGCAGACGTCTAATTCGAATGAGACAGAAATTATAAATTGTCCCTCTCTGTTTCTCTTTTTTCAACATACAAACACAAAAATAGTACTGATTACTCAACTTTCCTATCTATTCACCAAGACAGCCAGTCACCGTCACATAAATATATATTTATGTCCTCATAAAACTGGCTTTTTGCTCCGATATTCGACGTACTCGGACAGTGCACGTTACATGTCGGTATTGAACCCTAATTTTTTTTAAATTTAATTATGGTGGCGGCACCTGGTGGCGTGAGTTTTCAAAAGGTTATTAGTTTTTGGAGACAAACGATCAGAGAGTGAGGAGAGAGATAGGAGCTGTTTGATGACTACTGACATTGTGTTACAGTTGCATTGCCATTCTTTCCTACCCTTCAAGGGTGTGTGGGCGAGTTGCAAATGTCTAAAACCTGTCAAACACAAAATGGACGTTCCAAATGTGATAGACGTGATAGGAATGTGCGTATTGTCCTGTAAGCGATATTAATTTTATTGTAACTCAAGTCTCAACATTGGCCGAATAATAATAATAATTGAGTATTGTAATCGAATATTTTCACATAACTAAAAAATTCTTCGAAGACTCTCGATGCCACTTGATATGGCGTCTATTTTTAAGATTGTTTCAAATATAATGATTGAGCATTGTATTCAAAATATTTTAATTCACTGAAAAAAATACATGATCCAATTGGGCATTGTTTTAAAAATAATTTAAATTCACCGAAAATTAGGCTTAATTCTCGTCACGTCTCGATATGGTTCTTACCATCATCTTTGTTTATGTTGCAAGTCCAAGTTACTTCGTTGAACAAATATTCAATAATGTCTTGATCCTTATATATATTTATAATTAGGTACATAACGACGTAGGTAATTTATTTATCTCTTCTACGCTTCTCTTTATAACTTCTTTTATGTCATAATGTGTAAAACCAATTACAATCATTCATTACTTAATATTCAATACTTTAAATGAAACTTTTTGTCCTTGTTTTGGCATTGAAGAAAATTTTTCCAAAACCTACACATATTGTGTAGGTTTTAGCATTTTTTTTATTGATATAATTAATTAGATTATAAATTTTATGTATATATTTTTCACGCGGTTTTAGCCGCACTATATGTATGTGGTTCGTCGCCAAATTGTACGGGCTATATGACGTTGTTTTCGTGGACGTTTATTTTTACTGCTTCGTGTCCAAAGTTAGTGGCACAGTGGTTATTACCTTCCTCTGAAAAGAGACTGTTAAATGCTGCACAAATATAATACGATTTTAGAATCGCATTTCCGAGATTACCACGTTCAAACACATGCCTCTTCATTGCTAAATATATAAGGATAATACGTAAGTGTTTTTAGGTCTCCCTAAGTACTCCATTATCTATGTAAAAATTCAACCAAATTCGTCTCGTTCTCTTTTTCGTGGTTTGCTCGCGTGAAATCAAAAAGTAGCTAAGTTATTTTCGATTGTAATTTTATAATCTTTCTGTGCTTAACATCATACAAATCTATGTAATGGAGTTAATTTAAATGGTGCCAGGAGTAATAGTAAGTCCCGCTGGTACATTCGCCTCTTAGAAAAGAAGGGTAAGGAAAGAAGGGTTACTAATTGTTCGGAAATGATTCTTCGTAAACATGTTTAGAAAATAAGGTTTATATGAAAAAGAGTTTTGGGAGAGGCTGACTGGAGATGTATTATTTACTATTCACTCACATATTATTCCGTCGTGAAAACATGGCAATATCGCGTTTTGTCTGATTGTCCGATGTTTATGGACGGGTGTCCATTATTTACCATTTATTGGACATTGCTAGCTAGTACAGGTGTACGAGCTAACAATATCCAATAAATGGTAAATAAGTAATGCGAAAATGGAAGTATTTACGTAGCGATATCTTATTTGACATTGCGAGAGGTCAAAGTTACCTCCGGCATCGCCAATTAACTTGAAGTGACGGTTTTGATAATACAAATAAGATTATAACTAGACAAGGAAATGAGGAAACAGATTTTATTATTAGTTATAATAGATATAATATAACATAGTTAAAACCATCAAGAACTGACTACATACAACTGAATAGTTGCTTTGTGTAGATTTCAGCACATTGTCAAATGCACTGATAGTTTGTAAAATAATTCTAGAATGTTTTACGCGATATTTCCTCCCAGGTCTTTAAATGTTAATGTTCTGTTTCAATATGAATTAAATTGGAGCTGAAACATCAGATTCATTTTTTTTTCTTTCAAGCTAGACGTGTAAAATAGCAAATATATATTACTAAAATTGAATTTTATTAGAAATACAAATAAGATAATATGTATGTATTTGCTTAATGTGATTGTAGGCAAAGATGAAGACTGAAGATTCAGAAATTTGTAGCCGCAAATTACTGAACAGAAAAATGAAATGACCTAAAATTATTTATACTTTGTAACATAATATAATAGTAACATACACACGCGTACGTGCACACAGATGACAAAGTACTTTGTTTTATATAGATAAACTTGTTATATTAAAAACAGATGTATTTAAGAGCGAGATCCTCCTGGCACAAGTATAGCATTATGCTTACTAGGAGATCTCAACCTTTGATTATATTCATTGTAAACTTATTTGGGCGTTAAACGTTATTATTATTATAAAATATGATTTTCATCAAAATTTTATCAGAATCTGTGGTAAAAGTTGAAGTTACTCACAATTTATTATTATTCTTACTTTTAGGGATTTTTTTGTACTTTTGAATAATAAGTTAGCGTCGCGATAAATTAATTTAACAGTAATATCAAATTTAAATTCTTAGTAGGTATTTTAAAAAAAATATTAGCGGCTAAGTTGGTATCAAAATATTTTTGTCAAACTTGATGTGATATTTATGTATGTTTTTACCAAGTGTAAGAATTATAAGTAAGGTGTTGTAAAATTTACTACGTTACATTGTATTAAATGATGGCGTGTTAATTATTTAAAATAGTAGGTAGATATTTTAAAATTATAATATTAGTACCAACTAGGTTTAGGTATGAGAATATAAAGAATTTAATCCCCTGTTTCTTAATATTTTTACGGGTTAACTATGTTTATTAGTTAAGGTTGAGGCTATTCAAAATTTCCGAGGCTTTTGCGTCGAGCTCAAGTATTTTGTAGTAATTTTATTAATCTAAACAGAGTAAAAACATTTAATATTTTAGTGAAAATAAGTGATAATTACTTACCGAATTTCAAAACGACAAAACCGCTAGAAACATTTTGAAGTACAAAAATAAAAATCAAAACAGTACAATTTCACTTTTTTATCACAAAAACAAGAGCATCCAGTTCAATTATAACAAAAAATTATGTTGAAATACAAAATGAGCTCAAAATAAAATGTGAATACAGTGTTCGATCTTCAAAAGATCGAGAATGCGTACTTTTCGCGCGTTCTGCGGCCAACTGACGCGTAGCCACGGGAATGTTCCGTCACACACTGACTTACAAGTTGACTGAAGTTGAACCTGGCGGCGGGCTGGGAGCATCAATTGGTAAAGTGCTCATAGCACTTGCTGGTTATCTTTTCGTAATCATCGTTTAGGAATAAAATGTCAAGTGCAGCGAAAGGTTGATGAAAATTTAAGTAAAAATATGGTTTCATATGAGTGAGGAATTGTCTATAGATATTTGTCTATA
>JAFELO010000841.1:554234-577723 GCA_017140195.1 Eumaeus atala
ATATGTCGCAGCAGGTGGAAGTTATATATTCCTAATATATCGCAGCAGGTGGAAGCTATATATTCCTAATATACCGCAGCAGGTGGAAGCTATATATTCCTAATATATCGCAGCAGGTGGAAGCTATATATTCCTAATATATCGCAGCAGGTGGATGCTATATATTCCTAATATACCGCAGCAGGTGGAAGCTATATATTCCTAATATATCGCAGCAGGTGGAAGCTATATATTCCTAATATATCGCAGCAGGTGGAAGCTATATATTCCTAATATATCGCAGCAGGTGGAAGCTATATATTCCTAATTTGATGAGCACCATCGTCGTCTTAAATCAGCATGACATTAAAAAGGAAATTAATCAACTTGGAGATGTTCGTCTAGTCTTAGTATTTCAAGCACAGGTTTGTTTCCGCCATAGGTCCTCTCTGATCGGCATCCTTCTAAGCAATTTTTGATCTCGCCTTTCAAATTTTATAATTTCTACGATTTTTCCGCCCGACAATCGTGCCGCCCTAGGCCTGGGCCTTGCGTGCCTGAGGGCTAATGGACCCACCGAAATCTATAAGTTTCGTCATGTGTTGACATGATGAAAGTCTAAGCAATGGCTGTGCAACTAGCACAGCCATTGCTTAGACTTTCATCTTTACCGTATGAGGTTGAAGGTTGAGTTTGAAGAAAGAAGAAGGTTTGAAGAGTTTGTTTGTTTGTTTGAACGCGCTAGTACTCTCAGGAAGTACTGGTCCGATTCCAAAAATTCTTTCAATTTTAGATAGCCGATCTATCGAGGGAGGCTATAGGTTATATGCCTTTACGGTTCTACGAACATTATTAGTGTTACGTGAGTGAAACCGCCAGACGCTGCATGCTGGTACGACATGTGTTGATAATGTATATGTACATTAAAGTACTCACAAGAAAATTAGAAAAAAATCCATGTACATACTTCCACTAAGCATTTCGTACCAATTAAAAAAAAATAGAACAAATGTTTATTTAATAATCGAACATTAATGTATTAATAATCTGTTGAGCATGTTTTGCGATATGAAGTAAGTTTAAAAGATACATCAGTTCATTGTTCCTTAGCTTACAGGCCAGAATGTTTGTAAAGTAGAAACCATAGCTCCATCGCCCAGTTGGCGTAGAGCGAAGACCGGAATGGATACGAGTAGAAATCGATAGTGGTATATGACGATGAAGAGGGTTATAGAATTATGAATGTGAAAATTAATGAAACACCTATAATTATTATAAAACAAAGTCCCCAAAAGTCTGTGTATGTGATAAATTTTCTCAAAATCTACTCACCGGATTTTTATTCGGTTTTCACTAATGCATAAAGCTATTCTCAAGGAGGGTTTGAGTGTATAACTGAATTGTTATTTATGGGCGAAGTCGGGGAGTATCGTGAGTAAAAAGTAAAACAATACCTATTTCCATCTGTATATAAAGTGCACATCGTTGAAATCATTAATCAATGTAGGAAGCCGCAAAGGACCAAGTATTTTATCATTTAATGAAGTAAAAGTATCACATGATGATCGATCCACTCACAATTACTCATCGGAATGTTTCTCACGCATCAAACTAATTGCTCACTTTTTCCACTAACGCATTTCCTATTTCTTGAACAGGCTTTAAAACGGGGCAGTCCTGATATAGCCAATCATTTACAACTGTTGTGTGATTAATTTAAAATTAAATTGGTATTTTAATATCATATACGCAAATACACTAAGATTTTAAATTCAAGTTTAAACTTATTAAATAACTGAAATAAGTTTTATGCTACTCGACAATAGATGGCGCAAATTTTTAGTTCTTTGCTCTGAAACAAGATAGCAGTAGGAGCGCGTGCTATTTTCGTCCGTGTATCACAGTTATGAATTATCTATTCAATTTCCAACAGCCAGGAAATATGGTGTTAGATATAAACAACAAATTATTACGTTCATTATAATAATATATCAAATTAGTAAATAATTAATACAATATCAGCAATGATTGATTTTTAACAATAGATTATTGCTAATTATAAGTATTAGCAACGGCAGTTATTAGTGGAATTTCCTGGTATTATTAGTTAACGAGGTTTCCTCTTATACGTTGTTCTGAAATAATTTTATTACTAACACAATACGTACAGCTTAACTAATTCTATTGAGGTCTCAGTCTACTTTACCATATTGTAGGTATTAAGGATTAAAGGGAGTCCTTAAAGGAAATCCCTGAATCACCTTCCTCTGGTAAAAGGTACCTGTATTACGTCTTACAGTCAAAATGACATTCGTTTCTAAAACCTCTTGTTATGCTGTCGCGTTTTGTGCGGTTATTATGTATCCAGTGGAAGGATGAAAGGAAGGCGAGAAGTTTGATATACTATATAGTCACCAAGTGTATGGACTCTTCTTACCACTTTATATTGTAGAAAAATAGTACATTTTGCCACAAGTTTCCACCAATGGATACAGCGATTCCTGAAGGTTTAACTCCGTTAGGGTTGCTCTGGCCCGTGTTAATCGCGGGCGAAGCCAAGCGGAGCGCCAGCGAAAAATCACGTTACATGTACCGATTTTTAAACGTTCATTGTAATCTCTTCCCTCAAAAAATCTTGTCAACACCCTCTCTCTCTCTATATATAACTGTAAAAAAGCTGTAAGAAACAAAGCTTTTAGTCAATAAATAACTATATATCAAAACGAGATAAGGCGCAACCTTTTCAAAAAATTCTCCGAAAGGATTATGTGTGACCTCTGAATTCGTTTCAAATGTACCATCGATGTATTATAAGTTATAACATATCTACACAGGTCTGCTAGTAGTTACAAATATGAGCTGCAAATTCAGCTAAGACATTAATCAGGTAAAAAGGAAAAGACGACACCGACAGAGAATGACACCCTAGTTGCTAGTCGCTGATAATAATATTATTACTCCAGTGCATGTTTCAGCCACTAGTTGGCGTTCCCGTCAAAACGCACGGACCCTAATGTCGAAGCAACTATAGGAAATGTCTCAAGGCTAGTCTAAGTGCTCAAGCGCTGTAACAAGCAAATTTGGCGTGTGACAGGTCCTCGGAGGATCTCAAACGGATCGGTTTTAGTGCAGTTGACATGACCACATCACGACTAATATCAAATACTTACAGTAAATACGCTCTCAGACACGACACCGCACACCCAGTGTAGGGACACGCAAAGGGAAGTCCCCGGGGACAGATGCGAACCATGCGCTACGATCCAGATCCTCGTTTGCCCCCTATTCTATAAAAGAATCTCCAGATTAGGGACTAACACGATTCGCGGTTTGCCGAGCTCAAATAATACGGACGTATCTGTTAGGTATACCGAAACTACCGCGCGCGAGTTCTTTCACCCGAATGAGGGTGAAGGGGGTATGCCCCCCCCCCAGTCACGATCCCCTCAATGAGCCAAACGTTCACGCCAGCGCCAAGGCCCTTTTAACTAACGCGCGCGAGCTGCCCTAGACGTCAGAGTCAGGGGAGGAGGAACCTCTCGGTCCCTCTGGCCAGGATAATAGTAGTTAAATTAGCGGTTACAAACACTCTCATGTCGGGATCCAGCTCTCCCATCTGCGGGAGGGTCGGTCCCTCTTACGACCCCACGCCTAACCTCGTCGTCAGACGAGCACTCATAGCAATCTGATGAATCTGTTTTGGGCTTCTCTTCGCTGCCACAACATAAGTTCAGGTCCCGAAAAAACAATAGACGACACGTCACCGACGTTGGCGACGACAGAAGGCATCGTTCTACGACACTCTCGCAATATGTTGCTCGCACTCATGTTATTGTTCTCTCTGTCTACTCACGAAAAATGTAATACTCATCCCTCGTACTCGTGCCATCTACCGATCTTTTGACTCACGCCTAAAACACTGAACGATCAGGAAGCGCAACTACTGCATTGCATTCGAATAAGGTATCACTAGCAAAATATAGACGCACAGAGTTGGCTATGCCGTCGAGTTTTCTGTGGTTTGTATGGAATGGCGGTAAAAAAGACCAACCTTCTGCATAGCCCCTCTGGGTGTCGGTAGTCATGAAAATGCCGAGTCTATTGATTTTATATCTACGTCGGAAGTGTTTAAAAAATAATGTAACACAAAAACTGTTCACAGAATTAACATTTAGATCGAATAGTATCTCACGTTTTTTTTAACTGATGCTGTGTTAAGATTAACTATTTTTTGGGGTTTAATATGTTTCATTGGTGAAATACTGATTTCGTTTATTTGCTATTTGGCAGACATGATTCACGAATGGACAGTCGGAATAAGTCGGAACTCGAATCCGTGGGGGATCGAGTTCGAGTCCATTGGTGAAACGTACAGTCGAAGCCTCCCAATGGGCCTCCGGACTCTCGCATACACGGTAGCGTAGCCATCACTTCACACTGGTGTTGTGTGCAGAATACATAGCGTGTAGAAATAATTTGAGTGCAATGGAAGTGACCGCTATTTGTCTACTGTAACGTAACTGGTGGAAGAGTTTCAAATACACACAACTTGGCTTAAACCATGTCGGTTATGAGGATAATACAATCGCTGGGCCTGGTGTGGAATTAGGTGCAGGTGTGCTAAACCTTTCAAAAGAAATAAATAATCCTGACATGACCATAAGGCCTATGTATTTTTGTTTAAGAGTTTACAACCTACTACATAGGATATGAGGTAGCTCCACCATGGTTCAAGCCTTGTCGTGGCAGTGGGGCTTAGTAGCCTGGGTGAACCCAGGCGAAGCCAATTGAACCGAGGGGGATTTTTACACCCCTCTTATAAGAAGAGGGGACTAAGGGCAACAGGAGGTGGCGCTTGTGCGCACGGGGCAAGGGGCGAGGATGGGAACCTCACCCCACTGCACTGTCCTGATGGTTGCTGTTCCGGGCCACCTCAAGAAGAGCGGCACTGATGGCACTCGCAGGGGTTTTTGTGGGTATTCGCCACTATCATGTGCCGCGAGTCCCACACACCAGGGCCGGTGAAGGGGCGTCAATGCGTTTCCCCGCGTCAACAAAAAAAAGGCTATGAGGTAGAAGCTGCTAAACTTCTAAACACTTATTTCAATTTTAAAACAACGGAGCTGAATGTTAATAATATTTGACTGAAATAGCTACTATAAACATTCTCATACCGGGATGCATCTCGCCCATCTGCGGGAGAGTGGGACTCGGACACTTTTTCGACCACAAACATATCTCGTCACCCGACGGGCACTCATCATAGCTTAACCTCGCGCGGATGATGTCATCTCCACTTAGCATTCCCGCTGGGCCGCGTGTGCCGACGGGAGGGAGCTGTACTGCTTCTTTCCAGAAATTACAGCGCGTCTGGCATATCAATGGGAGGAACTAGAGTACGTCATTTCGCAGATACTAACACAGATAACTAGGACACGGGTGGTTTAGAGGTCGCCTGCACAGGATGGCATTTTGTGACCTGCCATCATGTCTTTGCGGTCATAAAGCCGAAACCAGACACCATGTACTGTGGGAATGTGACTTGTACAAAAACGAGCGAAATATCATGTTGAACGGCATCCAACGGACGACAGTTGGCCCAGTCTATCACCAAGATTTGGTCGCAACGGAACAGAGTTTTAGACAATTGAGGACAATCGCGTACACATGGCACGCGAAGAGGAAGAATCAGAATATCAGATAATCTGGACTGACGAGGTCGATGACTACTTCCGTCTTTGTGGTGTCAAGCCCTAGAAAGGGGAGAGTGAAATAACGAGAGGGCACTTAAATAATGTGTAAGGAGTCAAGAATTGCACGTTGGGGCACAGAGCCGGTGAGCAAACCCCCTTGCATCTCCCATGGTTCGCTCCGTATACCGAAAAGTGGGTAGGAGCATGGGTGGAGGTGGGTAAGCTTAATTTCGCATCCGCAGCATAAGTTCAGGTCCGAAAAGAAATGTAATGTATACGCTGAACACATTTCGGCTAACACAGGCGGTGTGTCAGCTCAGACATGCAGCAATTTACTTTACTTCTTCTTTGATTGTGAAGGTTATGCTGAGCTTCACAAAATTTTACTCCTCATAATTGAAGCGACTTAAATGAGAAACTATATATAGAATGCGATTGTATAATAATAAAATTATCAAACCTCAAAAAAAAAATCGGTATTATAAATGGGTTTTTTAAAGCTAACGTAATTATTTATAGAATTTTATGTCTTTCTGTTTGTGCGCGACTCATGCAAAAATTTCTAAACTAAAAGTCATTCAGCCTATTCTAGCTTATGCTTAAAATAGGTATTCAATATATTTATATAAAATATAGCTTTAGAATAATGCCACTCGTTTAGCACCCCTGCAATATCGTAACAATAACAACAGGAAACCCCATTGTCAGGCGGTCATGATGCACACGCATGGAGGCAGCAGGCCAGGAGCGGATGCTCTGCGTATTGCCTTAAGTAATTCCCATAATAAGAGTAAAACTTTGATTGACTAGAGATATAAAGATAACTTGCTCAATTTGGATTGGCGGACTAATTTCAATAAGAGGTAGTGCCATGGCTCATTGCAACCGAATTGGGCCGGTAAGATCGGGGAGGTACCTCTCGCTCGCATGTCACCGCCGTAAAGTACCGGTGGTCCATGGGAGTGAAGGATGAAAAGAGGGCAACGCATTTGCATGACAAGAATGCGGACTATGGCCATCAAAGTTTCCTATTCCTCGTTTGCCCTTGAAAACCCTTGTATATAATCAAAATTGGAATGGCGAGTCCGGTCCAATACTGCGAGCCTGCGATAAACTGAAACTGGACTCTCCTATGGGATTTATGATGGATGGGTTAAAATAAGCAGCGGCCTAGAGAGAAGAATCAAGCACGGCATCAGACCTAAGAAGAAACCTGCACGGTGCATCATATTAGTAGATATCGGCACCGAAATCTACCCTCCGCCCCAGAAAGGGGATATTTTTATATTACATGCACTGAGGAGCTCTTTCTCCTGGTCTCTAAACTCCATACAAGCGCACAAGCGTGCGGTCATAGACCAGTACCAGTGGGCTGTGGAACCATGAACTTATACATATTTTATAAAATATAACATACATAGCTGTACCCCGCGATCTGACCAGCCTAAATTTGGCTCTAGGAAAACAACAAATTTATTTTTCGGGATAAGAAATTGTGTGTTTCATACAAATTGGACACTCTTTTGCATCTCCATTATTAAAATACCCTTAATAATATAAAGCTGAAAAATGTGTATGTTTGTTTGAAAGCGCGACTCTTGGGAACCACTGGCCCGATTTAAAAAAAATAATTTGTGTTGAATAGTACATTTATCGATGAAAGCCATAGGTTATATACCATACGTTATATACGTAGCCATAGGTTATGTACGCTACGACTGATAGGACCGGAGTTGCGCGGATAAAGCCGCGGGGTGTTGCTAATAGAAAAATAATAATATTCTGCTGCACATCGTAAAAGTTCGGGTCTCGGTCGGAACAAACGAGTTGTCGGTATTAGTCCAGGTCCTAACATTAACTTCTCACATTAAGACGTTACCGCGATGATGAAGAGCTCGAAATGGTCGGACCCTTGCCTGATGTCTATGCGGTCGTATCACGCTGTCATCACATCCGCACAGACGAGGGACTTAACCGCCGGTGAGCTTGTGTCTACGCGCACACACTGTATTATAAATTTATAGTGTGTCCCGCCCAGTTGGACTAGGTGGGACTACCAGGACCCACTGCGAGAACAATACCTGAGCTGTGGGCTGCGCTAACACCTTTATATTTAAAGTGTTGCCGGCCCATATGTCGGCTAAGATATCTAGACTATTCAACTAGGTTGGACACAAAATAATGCAGTGTGGGCGCAGAACCAAGTGCACTGCCTATTCCCTCAGTCGTCTACTCCGGCAGGACGGCAGTCCGACACGACCGTAGAGTAACCAGGCGCAGGCTACTGAGCCTGGTTATATCCCACTTCGGGCTAAAGAAATTGATCTCACGGGTGACCTTTGTACCCCTCATATAAGGGGGGGATTGGGGATCAGCAGGAGAAAAAGACAGAGGAGACAAGAGGCGAGAATAGGAACCTCGCCTAGTTACTTAGTCCCAAAGGTTCCCTACTGCTTTACAGATCCGCACCGAAGCGGCGCTGATGACACTAGCAGGAGTTTTAATGGATATTCAGTCCCACACACAACAGGATCTCTCACAGAGCCAGTGAGAGTGCGTAAACGCGCTTCGCCGCGACAACAAAAATTATAGGGACAAAACGCTAGCCAATTTGCAACAACAACAACAAACCTGTAATCTATATTAACACTATAATACAAACCAGCTTATTTTATTGTTTGAAAGCGCCAATCTCGAGAACTACTGGTACGATTTAAAAATCCTTCCACTCCTAGATTGACAAACTCACGCTACGATCAAAAAAGTAAAGTATGTGGGTGAAGCCGCGAGGCGCAACTGGTTCTCACAGTAAAGTATGTGGCAATGTTCTACAAACTGCTTGGAATGCGCACCAATAGGTGCTTGACATTTTATTTAACCACTAACAGCAACTTGGTTAATGGTTGGTGTCGAATCACTCAACATTCGAATAGTGATATGAATTTCCTTTTCGTATTTTGCAGTAATTCGTTTCAAATTTGAAAATCAATAAAATAAAAAAGCTTATATATAATAATTAATAATAATGTCATCTTAGCCGAATTTCGGCGACGGCGGCCATTACTATAGAGAATTGCCCAACGCGCAGAACATATTATATGATCAAATGTGAGCGTAGACACAAGTGCACTCCCTGTTCCCATGTTCTCCTATTCCGTTGGGACGGTAATCTACGACCCGAGAGAAGTCAGACGCAGACTGCTTGAAGTGTTCTCCGCGGCACGGGGGTGTGACACCGCCAACTTCCTGAATTCGGACTAGTGATAAAAATCAAAAAATCCCAACAACATTTCTGTCCGACCCGGGACTCGAAGCCAGGACCTCACGACTATGGTTGAACATGCTTAGCACTTGACTACGAGGCAGGTATATATTAATCATACATCTAACAAAGACACATTATTTTTTACATCTTGATTTCCTGTAAACTACACTTTTTTTCTCTTTTGTTTCTTTCGTCTATTAAGAGCTAGTACCATACTGCATTGCAGTCAAATTGGGCTATATATTTTTTCGTAGTATCAACACACGAGCAATCGGAGCCTCTTCACGAATACCGACCTACAGATATGCGCATTACCGTCCTGCCCTCCAATGGGCCATATTTCTAGGTGGTTGGCAAACTACCGTGTGTTGTGTCGATATCTCAGAAAAAGGCCGACTGGATTTGAATTTATACCCAATTGATAATTCAATATCTAATGCAAACTGTTCCCCGTGTGCATCTTCCAAAACATACTCGCAATGTACAATAACCTTTAGCACTTATATGATAAGGTGTAAATGTTTCTAACGTCAGTATTTCGAAAAAGATATTGAATTTTATGACTTATTCCCGTATATATAAAATAGATTTTAGCTTGATATGCGAATATCCAGGTTCTATAAAGCTGTAAAGTAAATACCACGGACGGCGGCGCTGGGAATGCCTTTGTCTAACATATTACAAAGTAATAGGTATATTTATTATGGTATCGTAGGAATTTCTTTGTTTAAAGATCAACTCAAATGTTTTGAATTTAAATTTCGAATGTGTTCTAAAACTTTTTGCGTTCCAGAACGTTGGCAAAGCTTTATATACATAGATATGTTTAAAAGGTGAACAAATACCACACGACTGAAGTAAAACCCAATTCTAACTAACTTTATTTCATGATATGAGAGGAATAATGAAAGGAAATATGTCCGAAAGGAGGATGCTCTCCCTCTTCGAGTAGGAAACCCTCTACTTTTCAAGCGATCATGGCGAGGTGTGACCTCTCCCCCTTGACCCTTTTATATTATACGGGGGCTAACAAGCGGTTCGACACTTTTGATGACTACCGACACTCAAATACACCACATAAGTGATATGCAGATGCATCCCGCCTCCTTCCCTCTTCCACCTTGAATTCCGGCCTGCAGTAGTATACGTAGCGATGTCCCTTTCTGTTTTCAATTCAAAATTTAAATTTTCTAAATTTGTACTTACTGGTAATTGGTATTGTTTTATTTAAATTAATATGTCAAATATGTCATATTAATTTAATAAAACAAACCCCACCTACAAAAACTCATAGGTGTAAAACAATAGAAGCTGGAGTCGCTAATCAGCTTGGCCAAATTATCACTCGTTGCGAATGGTATTTATTATTTACATTGTGCTAAGTGAAATTAATTACAAATTAATGGCGTGGGGTTTGTTTTGCTATTATAACTTGTCATTTTCGGCATTTGCTAATGTCACAAAAAAACGATAAAGTATATGCAAAGGCTTACAGCTAACTGTATGCGCGTACGGTGGTGACGTAATAAAGCCTAAACAATCGAACAATTTAAATAATTAATAAAAAAGAAACGACAAGGAAAAAATCAAAAGTAATCAAATTAGTTTCTTGTATTGGTCTATATCTGCGAAATCTAGAATAAAAAAATTATGTTAAAAAGTTGTATTGCCTCGCGAGTGCCCGCTCTGTGTGGCCGCGCCTAATTGGATGTACCTTCGCGCAGGCCCAATTCGTCTACAATAATGCAATGCTTTACCTCATGCTAGGATGCAATCAACTCCAATAATGACGACAGCGAGTGTCCGCATCATCACAACGCAAACAACATTACTCATGTTAAATGTAAGTAGAATAAGATAATATTGTAGCAATAATAAATCATTGCAGTTAAAGTATTTATGTATTATTATATTAACATTAACTTGATAATGAAATTTATTTCACAGTGCGATGTCAGATTTTATTGCGTACACAGACTGCAAGTGAATTGTTGACAATAGTTGTGAATACATTTGTCAAATTGCTATGAGGATGTGAACCGTCGCAAATTCAAGTATTTTTCTAATGAGGTAGTGGGCAAAAGGGGAGGTGGTATATCCCCACCATGGTTCGAGTTCTGTCGTGGCAGTGGGGCTATGTATCCTGGGGTGCACCGACATACCGTGAGTAAAGCCCGTTATAAGAAGAGGGAACACGTGTTGCACTGTCCCAACATTGGCGGGGTTGTCCTGTGATGCGGGACAACCCTTTGTGGAAGTGGTGTCGGTCACTTATAGGACTGACTGGCCATCGAGTTGCCCTGATGACTGGCAGTTCCGGGGCACCTCATCTATGGCGGCTCTGATGGGACACTCGCGGTGGTTTTAGTGGGTATTCGGCACTGGTGTGTCACGAGCCTTACACATCACTGGACCCCACTCAGGGCCGGTAATGGCACGGAAATACGTTAACCCGCGACAAAAAGAATCTATGCTCGATTGGTAGAATGTTGTTTCATACCACGCACCTTATAGCGTTTCTTCTAGACACCTGGGACGAGCTGAGGGGTGTCAGTTCCGACATGTGGTTTCCTTGCGGGCGGCATGAACTCCTTAAGAACGAACATGATTCTAAAGTGAGCAGTGCGCCAGAGCAGTAACGGCGTAAGTGTGAACCGCTTCACAAGAGTTTACTCCTCATATATTGATCAAACCACGGTCTGTTAAGGAGTAAACTGCGAAAATGTTAAAAATCTCGCACATTCCCATCTCGACCACTGTTTGGTGTTATATCAGTAGGTTAATAATGATCGCCCACTAGGCTTCCAATTGGCCAGAACGGTGATGGGTAAAGTAGGGCCCGCGATGATTATATCTATTGTTATGTTATTCCGCTATTATGGAGCATGGCACTACCACTCATTAAATTCAAGATTATAATTTCGAGACCCTAAAGCCTAAAAAATAAAGAATTTCTATTCTAAGCTACATAGATTACTTTGGGAAAAGGTATTTCTTCACCAGCGTTAATGGGTAGTTCTCGCCTGATAGTTACTTGAGGTAATAAAAGTAAGCCATTCTACAAGGCTCACTCAACATTGCGACCCACCAGTGTGCCGCGACCCATTCTTTGGGACACACTGACCTACCCTTGATAAGAATGCGAATTGATACCTCAAGCTTATGCTCTGAATTACAAACACCTAGTAGTACAGGATTTTTGAATAAAAATTAAGTTGTAATAAGTAACAATACAATTATATATTATATAATATAGGATATATAACATATGAGTATGTTAAGTATAAATATGTTTTAAGGGATAGTTATTTTTACATTGCATTAGGTTTCAGTTTCTGTAAGAGAGATTAAGTAATGTATATAAATGATAATGATAAATGATAATGATAATAATAATTGATAATGATAATGATAATGATAATGATAATGATAATGATAATGATGATTATAATGATAAATGATAATGATAAATAATTTACACAAAAATGTAATGGTGTTTTTTTTTTAATATGAGTGAAACGTAACACAAAATTCTTTTGTCCTTTAATCTGCACTTTTGAAACTTATTAAAATTTCCGGGCCCACCATCACAATCGATTATCGGGTGATAAGCGATGCTTCCGTAGTACATAGTAGGAGTGATATGTTACTCTAGATGCTAGATTCTAGATGATATGCCACTTCAATAACGTAACTTAATAATGCACTTAGATACTGCTGATGTTGTTCTCAAAACTACTCATTAATAGAACTCTCTTTATCAAAACTAATAATATAAAACTGATGTGTTAGTTCGAATGTTTGAACTCGCTAATCTCAGAAGCTACTGGTCCGAGTTGGTACATTATTTTTGTGTTGAATAGTCCATTTACCGGGGAAGCCTATAGGATATGTACCACGACTACTACTAGTCTGACATATCTAGGCTCGTCCGATTTGAAAAGTCCTTTCAGTATCAGATGCCCCTTTTATCCAGGAAGGCTAGCAGGCTATAGACCTTCAAGTTACGTATGTTACACGGATAAAGCCGCGAGGCGCCGTTTAGCATGGACAAATGAGTAACTTGACAATTGGTCACTAATTGCGCCCATTAACATCCGCGCGTGCTTATGCAGCCTTTCCGGTCGTATGAGCCGTGTTAGGACTTAATGCTGCACTGACATAAGGCATAGCAAAGGATGTATAAAGTCCATTAAATTAACTGTAAATGCCACAAAACGCATCGCCACAACAAGGATAAAGTAAGGAAATGTGAATGTTCATACCAAAGTCTTTTAATCAATAAAATTTGTTGATACTAGTGTAATTGTATGCTTTAGCGGGGAAACATAATCTATCTCTGAACATAAATTGATCCCAGGACTTCGATCCTAGGAGGGAGCAAATTACAGGCCAAAACAAAAACAAACCAAAAAGTCTCCCGTGGGTGCCACGTCCCACCTAAGTAGTACTAAAGAAATGTGGGCCGATATTAGGTGTTAAACAGATGGCAGATGGGCCAGTAAGGTTCTGGAGTGGAGGCCGCGTTTAGGAAAACGAAGCGTTCGTCGACCGTTCACCAGGTGGGCAGACGATCTCCGTGCAGTAGCCGGTCCGGGGTTAATGCGAGTAGCAGGACATCGGTCGTCCTGACGTCCATTGAGAGAGACCTATGTCCGGCAGTGGACCGATAAGGGCTGATAATGATGGAGATGATGATGATTAGGTATTTACAACGTGTAGCTGCTTCACATGGGGCACGTAACCCTGTGGTTACTAGCGGACCAGGCCAAGATAATCCTCCAGAGTACAGAATTTCTTCACGTACTCATGTACTTTAGATTAGCGGTACAATAGTCTCAAAACAAGGAAAATGCTAATTGAAATAACTATAATATAATAATAATAATATCATAATATTTGTGGACTTATTACACCACGTTAGCCTAGGCCTGTGCTAAGTACCGTAAGGACTTGTGTTACAGGTGCTAGACAGCGGAAATATATTTAATATTATAAATTTTAGAAATTTTGTGTGTAAGATTTTTATTATAGAAATACATATAACACACATACATCTATGGCCAAGGCGGGATTCGAACCCACGGACCTCTGGCGCAACACGCGGACTAACCGCCACGTGACCAACTGAGCCAGCCGGTCGTCAATAAACCAACTAGGCATCATATGATATATCTTAACAAGAGGCAGGACCATCGCTGGACAGCAGCAGACAGACTGCAGCCGAACCTGACCGGCAGAACTGGGGAGGTACCTCTCGTGTACACGATACAAAGTAATAGCTATGCTATCGTGTTTCGTTTGGTTTGAGTTGGTGGTAAATTGGGATAGGTGGAATAGAACATAACCATTAACCACGAGCATGTAAATGCGCTACGGCAGTCACCAAGTGGTTCGCGCTGCTCGTTTGTCCACCTACACTAAAAAAAAAAATATCTTATGGTATTCTTTGATTGGCTCATTGAGATAGGTATTTGGCTATTTGAGAGATACATTCTTATTATTATTGCTACAAACAGTAATCGGTAAGTAGCACTTGTAGCAGACGCAATACCGGAACCCGGTTATCTTTGCGACAAAGTTTTGAGTACAGATCACTTACGCGGTTACGTTGCCCATTATTCTCAGTAAAATGTATGAACAGAACGTGTAGAGTAAAAACAGGTGGTAAAATTCTAATTGAGACATGTACACGGCAACGCGTTCGTGGGATTATCGATACTGTGTCACCTGGCGGTGGGAATTCGACCGTCGCACAGTGGGGTAACCCTGTGCGTCAATCAAATTACTCCTCTGGGCCTGGCAGCTGGGTAAACATATATTTTGTATCAAAAATGTTTGTTTGCATTGAATGGGCTCCGAAACCACTAGACCGAATTTGAAAAAATAATATATACGTTTTGATCATTTTGAATAAACAACCATGAAGGTAAATCTAGCTGCAGAAATTGTTGACCTCCAGCAGGTACGTAGATATAGCCAGGACCAGTTCCGTCACTCCGCCCGCCAGAAGGTCGCTCGGAGCTCCACCAGGCACGCTCCCATGATCAATGTCCTTTTCACTTGCAATTTCCACGGAACAACCGGTTTCGTTACACATTCATAAGGTCACATATAGAAAAATAGTATAATAGTACGGTCAGTCAAAAACTCACAAACCGAACAAAAAGCAACAGCGTAATTCCTTTTTTAAATATTTTTTATAACATAGAGGGGCAAAGACGTCCATGAACATCCGCATAATTACTATACCGATGCATTGCCCTCCTTTCTTCCTCTCCCCAATGGGCCACCTAATTGTTACATAACTGGCACAAACTACAGATTTGATTTTATACGTTCTGATCAGAAGTTATTTATAGGGCGCATTTATGTGGTTGCTAGATTGAGATACGTATTACTTGATACTTGAACAGTGACCTGTGAAACCCACTCTTAAGTATTTTTATAATAACAAGTTTATAGTATATTGTAGGTATTTTATTAGCTAATCAAATAGTCATTTAAATATTATGAAACAAAAGCTTAAGCGAGTTATGGAGCAAAATATTTGTGTTAACATAAATCAATAAATTTCGTAATTAAACAACTTGATTTATATGTGCTTAGACATTACAACAGCGTGGCTCTACGGTATTATAGATCTTTATTGCCTTTCTCTTATCAACCGACTGCGCCAGAAGGACGGCAACAATTTTTTTGCATTTAGTTAGACTAAGCACTAGTGGATTCAATCGTTCGTGTAAAAAAATGATTACAGTTGCACGATATTACCATGAAAATATCACTGTAACACCGAGTTTCCAAAAACACACAAGAAGATGCTTTTAAGAACGCCGACACAATAAAAAAGCATGCAAAATCTTACTTATACATTCACAAACAACACATCTTCATACTAGTTCCCTAATGAAAATCACCTACTTTCCTAAACGCTAAACAAACAAAAATAAATTAATAAAACCTTTTTAACGTTCTTTATTTAAATAAATTTATTTGCTGACTGTACTTACAGCTATATCCAAGGTCGACGTGGAAGACATGCCGATGGTAAACACCCCCTCCCCAGGAGCGGGGACCACTTTCGACCGTTTCGGCATTTTAAAACATCTAACCACTTTTGTACGCATGGCACTTGTTTCCTTTGCACTTATTTTGACTAAAAAAAAAACAAAAATCTCCGCCTCTCTCTTTCACTGCCGCCAAAACTAAGACACTGTCACCTTTATCATGTTATTTTTTATAATATTAGTGATGTGTATTAAATATTGCAACTAAAAACACGTGCACAATGAGTCGATAAATAACAAATGACGGTTAACGTGCGCGCGCGCATACCAAGCGAGACAGAATGACAGGTTTGGGTTATTAGGCTGTGCGAAACGTGGATTTGAACTGATGACTCACTGGTCAGGTAAATACCAGCTGGTTTTGTTAAACAAGGAAGTGATCATTTTGTTTTTTTTTTTTTTTGTAACTTAATGTCTAACATGTAAAAGTTAAGTTTTATTTGTGTCAGTTATGTTAATTAGTAAACTAGTTAAATAATTATAAGTATGAAATACTTATTAGTGATTTTAAATTAATTACTTTTTACGACTACCGACGCCCATTAACATCCGCATGATTCCTCCTTCCCTCCAGTGGGACACCGGCTACACGAACCGCAATAAGCACGACACTTTACGCCGGTATCATACTCCTACCTCCAGGTCGTGCGGGCCCAATTCGACTGCAATGCTACCTCTTACTGATTTTACACGAATGTAGCTGTTTAGAAATAATAAATATACTCTAACGGACAATATCGCAGTTTATTTATTTAATTTATATTAATATCTTACCGATAAATAAACATTCGTAGCCATGAGAAGAAATATGCATCTAGCTACGATATGAACTAAGTATTATAAACAGAGTATTATATAATATTTATTTATTTATAACACTAAGTATTAGTATTTTAAAATACGTACACAATATGAAGGTTATCTGCAAATTATAATAGCAAAAATCTGTCCAGGAGGAAGACTACGGACAGGCGAGTGATAATCGTGTATTTTTTAAGTTTACTCCTTAGTTCCGAGCGAAGGCCAGCTGTATGAAACAATATGAGGAGTAAAATCGTGTCAAACAGCCTTTTTAAAGTGAGTTAAGCGCGACACACGATGGCGCTCGTAAAGAATCGCAGCGCAAAAGTCAATTGGCCTATGGAACGAGGCCTATGACCACAGATCGCTAACATCCAGCTTGAGACCTTGGAGAATGGTGGAGGCGAAAGAGCAGTTTATTGACAATAAAGTGCGATTTCCCTGCAATCTGCACTAGATTTCACTTTCGCGTTAAAATAATCACGAAAGCGTAGCATTTACTCTACGTCTTTGATTTCGTTATAACGATAATAATATTCTCGTAATTCTCTATAGAGCCCACCACAACATATTGAAGTGCACATGTGTGTGTACAAAAATGCACTCTCTATTCCCCACCCCGTGTTCAGACGAGACGGCAGCAAGACACATGTGAAAAGAAATCAGGCGCAGGATCGACGACTTAGCGTGCTCTCCGAGACTGGGGTGTATCACAGACAATTCCCTGATTGCTACTAGATATTGTAAAATATCACCACTTTTTGGCCATATCAACAAGCCAACAGTCTTACAATCGCTCCAAACGATAGTTGAGCTGTTCTCTATGCTCAATCAGATGTACGACGCGATCTCTAAGCAGAACTATACATCCTGGCTAAGTTCTGGGCTGATGCTACACAAGACCAAGAAGAAGGACCGCTGGACCACAAGGCAGTAGCGCCAAAGTGCTTCAAGTACTTCAGGTCACACACCAATTAGGAATAACGTCCGCAGTCACGTGCCTCGGCCACTTGATCTCTATACTTCTTATCGCCTTCCGATGGCATTGTGTTCGTGTCAATGACTGCTTTGCGTAACACCTCCTCACCTACTTTCACCCCCACAGTGATTATATTTGTAATGCAAATCATTATTCTCGTTACACATGTATGCGCGATATCAATTCAGGCCCATTGGAGGGGAGTTTCCGGTACTGTATCACGGAAACATTTTTTCTGTATTGTTTGGTAACTTCTCACTTTAACATGTATCGAAAATTTGATTTCTGTAGGACTAGGTTACCAGGCAACTAGGGTAACTAGGGGCTATGTTAGCTTAGTACGGGAGGCCCAGCACCTGAAGATGAAGTCTTAGACCACTTCCTAGTCTTTGGACTGACGCGGACGGCTTGGTTAAGATCGCGAGGAGGTCCTTGAATGTGAAAACCTTGTGATTTGTAGCGTTTTTTGGAGTGGGCCTATGTCCAGCTGTGGGCATCCTCCGGCTGATGATGTATCAAAGCTTGTTGTAGGAGAATTTAATGGTATGAGGAATATGTGTGTTTGGAGGCCTTTAACTATTGATCCTATATATGGAACAATCGATCGGTGGCCCATTTGTCATAGTATAGGAGGAACGAGAAATTGGTGCTTCTGATGACTACCGATGCTCTCCAGACGCGATGGTGTCCTCTCCTCCACTTTGCGGCTGTGTCATGGCAATAAGAGAGGCTTTCGCGTTGGCCCAATTTGACTGCAATGTAGCAAGTTCCTCTTTTTATATAATAGGAGAAAAAACGAGCAGTTGGTGCCTTTTGATGACTACAAACGCCCATACACATCCGCATAATTAGTATGAAAATGGGTAATCAACAAAAATTTACTGTTACAAGAGAAATCAATCGTCATTAAAAACTACTTGGTATTCTATTGCTCTGACAACCTGCACTCTATGAGATGACGTGAATACCGAACAACTGGTCATTACCTAGGAATTACATTTTATGACTAAGGCAACACCTTGACGTTGTAACTTGTATTATGCAAAATTACAAATTGCGCAATATGATTGACTATTTAAGGTTAACATTGGAAGTTGTAAGTTTATTGCCAGTTCGAGTTTAGTTGCACAGTTTTATTGTCTTTGGGCCGCTCAAAGTTTTGAAGTGACTCCGATTTCTCCGCATGGTCATATGAACGATCAGCCCGTTGCTTAGCCTGACCGACTACGGGAGGCTCTTTTGGCATTCCCACTTGGTCTTGCTATCCATGCACTACATGCGTTTGAAGCCAAATTACCAGCCGGATGTCCACTGTTGTACATGTCTCTACCCACAGCACGCCACAGCCTTCTGACTTTCTTCTTCGACTGAAAGCTGCGAAATGGTTAGGTCCGTCAGTTTCTGAGCTGTGCCGGCTAACCGCGTAACACTATCCTGAGCCTTTTATTCATACTCAGAGGCACTTTGCGTGCCAAGGGAAGACCCTTGCTTGATATTTACCTGTGACACATTAACCTAAGTTCGGAAACCTGCAAGAGAACTCCTCTCTTGCTTGTTCTGTTTTTATTGGTTTGGTGAAGAATGAAGGCAAAGTTGCAATAGTTAGTAATTCTAAAGATAATTAAACCTAATAACCTTACAATAAATTTAGTAAAAGGTAGTGCCAAGCTACATTACAACGGAATTGGGCCGGCACGGCCGGGGAGGTACCGCCGTGACACCTTCGGTATCGCGTTACAATGGCTTCTTCGGTATAGTAATCATGCTGGTGCACATGTGTGCCGGTAGTCGTAAAAATGGCTCTGGTTGCTCGTTTGTCCCCTTATACTATAAAAAACCGGTTTAAAATACGACAACTATAACGACAGTCGGCACCTCGCTTAACCATAACATAAACACACACACTCATATCCCCCATAAACTTAATCACGGTATAAACACATCATTTGATCTGTCTACGGTGACTTTACTCTCCTTACACGACTTCTTACTCGTGTTACAATTTCCATGGGAATAGTTTTATCACGAACGTGATAATGAGTCAGAAAAGTTACGTACATGGATGACTCATTATATGTCATGCGTCTGTCATGTGTCAGATTCATTAGGCGTCGTTCGACATAGCTATCACTAGTCTGTATTAGAAGCGATGTCTAGCGTATGTATGTGTCGCAACGATCAGTGCTGCTTCATCGGTGACTACGAAACGTTGTGCGACTGTGGTCGATAGGAAGACAGACCCCCTCCTTTTTCACACATGGGAAGTAACTATTATTATCTTGTCCGATGAAACAGGTCTCACCTCACCCTCCTCTCTATCGAGGAGTGGGGTATATTTGATGTACGTTCACAATCTCCAGATTCATGAAGTATCGTTTCAATATAGCGCGAGTGACACTGAGTACGTAAAGTTCTTACAGCGTAAGTGAAATCGAATATTCGAAGACGGGCGCTGCTTTCGGCGCCAGTATAGGCCTCCTCCCTTTTTTTCCTCTCGTGACGATCGTCTTCCACACGTATCCAAAGGGTGCTCGCCTGCTGGCGGATGTCTACTCACCTCTTGGGCGGTCGCTTTCTGCCCCGTGTGGGGTCCCGACAATACACGTCAGAGACCTATCTGCTGTGATTCACTCCAGCAATGTGACCAAAATATGTTATAAGCAATTCAACTCCAATTTGCTTATATATTTTTTAAACTATCTTGGCTCACCACTCGTTTCCACCGCTGCTACTCCTGAGTCGCCAAAATCCGCAGAGGCAACCACTTCCCCTTTGATATGATCGCAGGGAGTGCCAGGAGGAAAAGCTAAAAACTGTCTAGAAGTATTTTATGCAAATAAAACTCTTCCTTTTTTTTCTCTCTTTGGCTAAAAGGGTTCTTTCTCTCTTTGGCTTATTCAACATGAAACCTTACTTTCGCCATGTCCGCCAGTCCACGGTTTAGCACAAAAACAGTTGTAATTTTGTGTACGTTAAACACACAAACAAATGGAAAATAAAACTTCAATAAAAATAAATTTGGGTACCTTGTCTAAGTGTAAAGGGGGATGGTATTTTTTCGCCTTACCCATAATGTGGGGTATCGTTAGATAGGTCTTTCAAAGAAGTGAAATGAAGAGAGAAGAATCGTTTTCGATTTAGTAAACCCTAAGACAGTCCCAATATTCGTTAGTCAAGTGCTTCCTGCCCCTCTACCAACTGAACGTTTGTTGTTATAACGTTATGGCAGATGGGACTTAACCTGTTATACCAGGTGGATTGGAAAGTACTCGGCCTAACACAGGTTCATTAAATGCAAATCGAACAGCTGTCATTAAGTAACTCCATAAGAAGGGGGCTTCCACTGAAAGCCATCCAAGATAATGTGGTACTTTAGGAGATTCTGCTGTGTCTTGTTCATCCGTTAAAAACTGGATAGAAGAAATAAAGCGTTGTAGAAACAGTGTGAAAGATGAACCCGGCTCAGGAAGACTTTCAACGTCCATTACCGACAAAAATATTAGAAAAATACTTGATTTAACTATGGGAGAACGCAGATTAAAAGTTAACAAAATAGCCGAGATTGCAGGCATCTCTTATAAACGAACTCAAAACACCATAGACAATGAATTGGGTTTCCACAAGTTGCAACAAAAAAGGACGAGATCACGACACGGTTTCAGTTATTTGTAGCCAGTGTACATGGTTTTTTGAATCGGTTTCTTACAGTGGACGAAACATGGGTAAATTACTCTGAATATAAAATAATAATCGAAACTGAGGTGAAGACTTGCTTCACCACCCCATAAAATTGCTAAGACGATTTTGTCGGCAAATAAGGCTCCAGTATTCTAGGACTCCGAAGGGTCTGATGATTATCTTGAAAGGCGTCAGACTATGGACTCTGATTAGTACTGTGTCCTACTGCGTCGTTTACAACAGAAAATAAAATAAAAGCGCCCAGAAATTTTCAGACGAAAAGTCCTCTTCCATCAAGATAACGCCCGTGTTCACACGTCTGTGCAATCAATGGCTGAAATTCTCAATTCATATCTGCCTTATTCACCTGATCAGGCACCGTCAACTTCTTTGTGTTCCCTAACTTAAAAATGCACTTGGGAGGTCAAAGATTTTTGACAAACGACAAGGTCAAAACAACAGTAGACGCATATTTTGACTCTAAGGAAGGATAATTTCTCGCCAACGGTCTAAATGCTTTGAATGAGAGATGGCCAAAGTGTATCGAACTTGATGGTGACTAAGTAGAAAAATAAAAATATTATAATAAGCTTATTTAGTATGTGTTTATTTTCTCGGTTAGGCCTAATGCTGTTCAATCCACATTAACATTACACATAACAAAGTTAAAAGGGAATATATTAAAGACTATAGAAGTTTACGAGTAATTGTCATTTACTCTAAAACTATTTTTCCTATGAAAGTCATCTCCAGAACTCAAAGAGGTAGTAAATTGTTTGACCAGTTAAGGACTTGTATGGGATGTCAAATTAAATGTTGTGTTTCGTTTTAAGTGGAAATGATACGAAACTATCAGCGAATCAGACGCGAGTATTCGGTCGGCTGTGATAAACACGTGGCGCACTTCGTGTCCCGTCGGTGATCTTCCGCTCAGAGTATACTCTTACACCATCAGTAGGTAGACATCCAATGCCGGACACGGAACTTCTCGAAAGAGCGCCAGGTCACGGTCACATGTCTCCAGCGACTAGCGTGCAAGCCCTTAATAGTCTTTACTAGTCCAAACTAAGTAATATTAAAAATACGAACTTCTATCCACACAGAGCAAACAGCTTCACGAGGCATTAGCCGCCTGACACAGCGAGGTTAATGTGGACGCCTAAAATAATGACAGACAGACGTTAGCATTTTTATTATTAGTTACCACTAGGACGGGTACTACAGACTTCTTATAAGAAGAGCGGAGGTAAGAATAACAAGAGGAGACGCTTTTGTGCATAGGGCAAGGGGCGAGGATGGGAACCTCACCCCAATTGCACTGTTCCAAAGTTGGTAGGGTTGCTCTGTGGTGCGGAATAACCTCATCTGTGGAGTTGGCGTGTGTCCCCTAGGGATCGACGAGCCATCGACTACTAATACTACTGACTTATAGGGACTAATAAAAGGACTAGTAATAGAGAGAATTTGGAGTAAAAACACTTGAAGACTCAAGGTCAAATATACGCCAATTTAATTTAAAAAAAAACTCTCAAATCTTCAACAAAAAAAAACATTCAACAAAAATACACATGAACTAAGTGTCCAAGAATTTGTATATTTCCATTTTACTTCAATTCAGTTCAGTGAAATCAGAAGAAGCCCAGCTCCTCGACGCGCTGGAAGAGCTTGCGTTTCATCATCATCACCGCCAGGATCCTGTCAGCGGTGAGCAGCACGTTACGCACGTCGTGTTCCTGCCGGTGGCCTTCTACTCGGAATATCATCTGAAATTTGTTATCAGTAACGATCATCGAGTAAAACCAACCCTTTTTTTGCCGGAGGGTCCTGTTGGCGATGCTATTGCATTTGTATCTATAGTTCATTGGACTAAGCCAAAACTTAACACCATCGCAAGATATTTCCATAAGAATAAAGTGGAATGTCATGGGATGGGATGGAATAGAAGAAAGAGGTAGTGCAATGCTGCATTGCAATCTCTCGCTCACTTGATACCGCCGTAAAGTGACATCTACGGTGTCGCGTTT
>JAFELO010000841.1:581908-613046 GCA_017140195.1 Eumaeus atala
GGGGGGATCGTCAGTCCACCATATGTAGAAGGCTATCCAAGGCTTATAGGCCGTCGAAATAACTAACACGCCAGCTGTCTCAACGTCTGCCGTACTCCCATCGACTCTATTGCTCGGTTCAACACATATACCACAATATCCACGGCCGTATCCTCCAGTGATGTAATCTTGGGTATATTCATTTTGATAATTATTGAACAAGAAATATTAACTAAACATTACTAGTCAAATTATACGTTTTGACGTTGTTTTTTTTCGCATTCATTGTAAGGCGCACATGTTTTGTACATTATGCCAAGGAAATAATATGTGTTTTTATTTATAAAAATAAAAAAGGGAGTGTGCACTTTATGTATGTACACACGTTACAAGTTATAGCTCTTTGGCGTAACAAGATTTTAAATTTGTAGAAAAAAACGACACTAACAACACACAAAAGGTATTCAATATATTGAAAGTTTTGTTATAAAGCATTATGGTAACTTTATTTGATGAACAAAAATATTGACTATAGTTTCATTTATAGATTAGGCGGGCAAACTAGCAATGGCAAAATAGCCGGTCCATTTCCGTTGCATAGGAGGATGCAGTGTCATGCACCATGCATGGCCACTGACTTCTCCAATGCAGCATGGCACGACCTGTCCTAAGCTTCAGGGTGCCGGTCTTTTGTGCCGTTATGCGCACAATTTACTCTCATAATCTTTCCCTAACGCGCTAAAAGAAGTATAGTCCAGAAATATTTTTAAACTTTTCTTAAGCTAAAAAGTTGTGAAAATTTTGTCTAAACACAATGTTGCAATATCAATAAGAGATAACTAATAACATGTGTCATTAGTTTCGTCTAAGAAAACTAGTCCATGTTAGACTAATTTCAGCCCACGGTTTCACGTCACCTATAATTGTAACCTATAGCTTCACCTATAATTGTACCTATATATGGACTATTCATAGCAAAAAGTATTTCTAATTCGGGCCAGTTGTTCATGAGATTAGCGCGTTCAAGCAAACAGACAAACTCTTCAGCTCTACGTTATTAGTAAGGGTTTCTTATGAAAGATCTTTGTGATAAAACACAGCAAATACACAAACATTATTAATAAATTAACAATAACATATCTAGGACATCTGTTTTTCGTCCCAGAAGGCAAGAATGTCCCCACCTTAGCAAAAGATATTCAACGAGGCTTGTGTTGTGTTGTGAAGTGAGTTCATTGACCCGCGTCTGTCGCACGAAATCAGTTAACTCGTAATTAAATATGTTTAAGATTTAGTCGAACAGTCAAATGACTCACTACCACATTCAATTACTACTACTACTATTCCTAGTCATCTCCGCAGGTTGCCCTGCGAGGGCTACGGGCAAGGAGGCGAACCTCATAACCCGGGTTGGGTCACGAGGGGATAACTATCCCCTCGGTGACGGGGTCCGCATTCCTACGGATGTCCCATAATGGCTCAGGGGGGTGAAGGCCTGCTTAGGGCCTTTGTGTTGTGTGATGTGTTGTGGTTGTAGGCGAGTAGTGATATGGATGTGTTATGCATGTGTGATCCTCGGCCAGCTTGCTTGACGCGCAGACCCTAGTACGCTTGGTGGGTCACGGGGGGGGGGGTTACGCGGGTACGGCCTTCCGTCAGGTGGTCGCACGTGTAGCGGGGCCAGAAGCTGCATCCGAAATACACGGCCGGGGATTCCTAAGACACATCCTGGCATCTGAACTTTAACCGCCCCGGCATGGGACGACTTTATGTCTCCTTTAGCCAATACCCTGCGTAGGGCGAAACCATAGAGGGGTTCCCCATTCGCAACCAAGCGCGGCCGTGTGGTCATCGGACGGTTCAACCGGAAGACCTTACGGTGTTGCCAGCCAATGCCGAGCTTGAGACCAATTTGCACATCCACATAGTTTCAGTTTTACGTAGCTTTTCTTTTTGCAATATTTGTTTATTTATTTGCGTGGATTTATGCAAATTAATATATTATTTGTTTCTTTCTTTCAATTTCTCAAATAGGCAAAACTTGGCTAGCAACGCCCCATCACACCACTTATAAATGTCTATTGTCTTGCTGTTTTATGTTTCGTGCCATAAACATAATTGACATATCTTTTACCAAACAATATATTTTTCGTGTGCCATTGTGTAACAATTATAATATATAATATATCGCTGTCGCTGAGCGATCGCGATTACTATTATATTAGATTGTGAGGCTGATTTTAATTTTTCTAACCTTACCCTTCTTCAGATGCTGGTGCGGACTCAGCAGGACGGCCCATGGTGCCAACGTCCAGATCGCCGCCTCAGGTGAAGCGTGGGTGCCCGCCCGGCGCACCCATCCTTCTCCGACCGACGCGTATGGAACTGTTGAGTTTCTAGGAGGACCGCATCCAACGAAGGCTCAAGTAAGTGAATTGCAGCATAGCTGTTAAATTTTGCCGGAACGACGGAGAGGAACCTCTCGCCCACATGATACTGCCGCAAGGATAGTACTATTAGTAATACTAGTTTTAGCTTTGGTGCTTCGTGATGTATGGCGTGTACACTTGAAGCGGATGCGGTCTATAAGCCTCCGGCCAAAAGACTCCTACTGCTCGTTTGCTCTTTTACACTTTAAAAAAAATCTTTGAAGTACGTCCGTTTGTCACACGACACACACTCGGACCACATGGTCCTGCTGCTGACCAGAGAGTGGGCGCTCGAACGGCCGAAGCTGCTCATCACCATCCAAGGCCGTAAAGTCAACTTCGCTCTGCAGCCCAACCTGAAGAAGGTGCTAAGGAAGGGCCTCCTGAAGGCCGGGAAGACAAGTAGGGCCTGGATCTTCACTGGAGGGATCAAGACAGGTGGGCTTTGATTTACTACTGCCTATCTATCAGCTCGATGGATGGATCACTTAGGTCACAACAAGAACAGGAACATTACACAACTACGTGCCAGTTTCGTAACTGGGCAGACAGAGAGAATCGAGTACCTCATTGCTCCTATTATATCAATTATCATTCCACTGCATACGTTAGGAAGAGAGAACCGAGTTACACATTTGTCTTCCTTCTTCGGCATTCATAATTATCTTAACACGAACACGCCGGCAGCGAACACGCTGGACTCCTCAATCCGACTGCATCTGATCGATATAACCAAGCTAATCAGCTCCAATTAATGGCGCTCGTTAACTTTTGATGCAACACTATGTTCATTATGTTATTATTTAAGGTCGTTATCACAGGTTTCTCATCAATGTACCGGGTAACTATTAACATGAAGCATTTGTGTGGTAATTAACTGTTGAGTATCGAATAACTATTTATAAATGTTTATATATTCGACTTCAATAGAAAGGCCTTTACACAGCAGCGGAACATACCAGGCTATTAATGGTGATAAAGAAATAACACTTTAAGAGTAAATTGTGGAACCGGCCCGGTCTGGGATACTCCTATTTAGGAGAAATTTTACAGTAGCAGAAAATCACTCGTGCTTCAGCAGTTTTCTTACTTCTCTCGGTTTGATAACAAAGAAAGTGAGATTGAGTCTGCGCTTCGCAGTTTCGCCTGCGTACAATCTGTTCCTAAGTTCCCTTCGTATTTCATGGGAACCATTCATTTTTTCGGATTAAAATAAAATTATGTTCTTCCTCCACACTTTATCGAAACACATTTTATAGTTTTTGTGTGCCAAATAAACATTTAAATAAATTTACGCATTTATTAAATTAGGAGGATGGGTGATAATGGATAAAGGGTGTTTCACAATGTCACACTTCTTGCTCTTTACGTGCCCTAAATGGTAAGATACAGCTGAAGCGTTGTTTATAGAAGCTATCGGCTGCCACATTGTTTCATTTAAAATGTGTACAATCCCAATTTTATTTAATTATTTATCTAGCCCGACGTTCCAGGGGCTTGACTTTTACCTTATTATTAATGTTTTGAGAAGACGGCTTTAGTGCATCCGATCCCTAAAAAAGGTGACCGCTCCGATCCATCGAACTACCGACCTATTGCAATGACCCCCCTGTTCTCCAAAATTATGGTAACCATAATTAATTGTCACTGCCGTTAGTCTGGATATAGCGAAGGCTTTTCATCGGGTCTGGCGTAAAGCACTCTTTTCAAAGCTTCCATCTTACG
Source organism: Eumaeus atala (assembly GCA_017140195.1). Classification (NCBI taxonomy): domain Eukaryota; kingdom Metazoa; phylum Arthropoda; class Insecta; order Lepidoptera; family Lycaenidae; genus Eumaeus; species Eumaeus atala. The sequence goes on from JAFELO010000841.1 coordinate 586,042, forward strand.
GACTGCCTGGGAATCTATGCGACTGGATCACTAGTTAGACAGTTCGCAGCATCAAGGTCGTTGTTGACGGTGCATGCTGGGACCTCAAATTTGTCAATGCTGGTATCCCAAGGGACGACGCCAACAGAGTAGGAGTATCAAAAAAGACGCATTATCACCGGTCTCATCTGCGGAGCATATATCCGCAGCACAATCGGCGTGATACCATCGGACCCACTCGACTTGTGAATATCCAAAGAGAGTAGCGTTTTGCGCACATAATTCTGCCGAAACTCTATATCCGGCATTGAGTGTTCACACCGCTGGAGAGTAGGCTGTGGAGTGCCTTGGTCATCCAAAGTAGAGTTGGACGCAAATAGAGAGTCCAGGCGATCGGCTTTCTCCTCTGCGACATGGGCCAACGAGTCATCGTACCGGTGCAGATATGGTAAGAATGACTAGGAAAAAATCCCTAGGACAGCCTTGGCTAAGGACCAGAATCGGAAATCGGCAGCCAAGGAAACGTGGCTGCGAACTGCGTTTTACTGGCACCGGACTGCGGATAAGATAAGATTGTCTGACGAGCCCAGTGGAGCATCGGCAGAAACTTGGTAACTTTATGAACCTGGTTATTTATGATGAGATCAGTTGTGTTAAGCCATGTGCTAAGGCAAAGTCGTGAACAGATCTCACCGCGTGATCGGTAATGCGTGAGTTTAGCCATTCAGCAAAATAGGGCGTTAAAATCGTCAAGAACCACGGTCTCTGCGGTTGGGATCTGTTTTAGGAGGGAATCCGAAGATTTCTCAATGTGCTCGAGGGGTCGGTCAGTATCGGCATTACCACTGTGGGATCCGTAAGTGCAAGCATAGGGGCGCGAGGGTCGTCGCAATCTACGCGTAGCCAAATGATGGAGGGATTCCTCTCTTCAAGATTGCAGAGGCGACGAAAGCCGCTATCCTCCCCGATGTATGCACACACTCCAGCATGCGGCACAACCTCATACCTTACCTACCAAGCTCATACCTTGGGTACGAGAGGTATGATGCATCAATCGGAGAAGATATCTGCGCTTAGGTCAAGAAGAGCAAAGCTGGCTTCTAAGTCTCTAGCAGGTGGGGGTGACATTTATGTTGGGATGTAGCCCCTGTATGTCGCAGAAATTCACAACAAGAGCAGCAGGGGGAGCCTTCGGCTTAGTCTTGCGTTTGTCCCTTGCAATATCAATTAGCACATGTTCGCCTCCCCCCAGGAGACGCGTGGCAGCATAGGCTTCCAAACTCAGGTACAGGACCAGAGCTTGGAGGTCCAGGGAGCGATTCTCCGGTATCATTGATGCTGGTACCCTCCTGGGGTAGTCTATTAAAACACTGTGCTGCCATGAGATGGGGGGAGAGGTTTAGGCAAACCGGAGCTCTCACAGACCGAACGAAATGCGACGACAACAAGAGTTGCGTCACTTTGCGTCAGAGTCATGTGAGAGAGAGTTACTTCCCCGGTCTCGCCGGTCCAGTTCTGCTGCAAACTTAAAAAGAACGCAGCGTTGCGCTACCGCAATAAAAATACAGCGATTTACACAATTCGAATGCGACATATTCGTCACGCACACATACATGTAGGACACGTCTTATAATGAAAATGCCAACTGTCAAACACAATAATATGACTTATTAATATATGTAATAATTATTATAAATTTAAAGTCTTCTTATGTTTACATCCTCAATAAATATTTTTTTATTTCTCATTATTTCTTCTTTCTACTTATTAAAAGTAAATCTGTCATTGCCGCATTACAGCCGATTTGGGCGAGACCATCGGGAGGTACCCATCGCGAACACAATACCATCGTAAAGTTAGAGCTAGGCTGTCGCATATCGTGGGGTGGGTCAGTTACCCGTCACAGGGCACTGCGGAAGGAGGGCCACAATTTTCCACACTCCGTGTAATCTCCGGCACTGCTGCTCTGTCCGCTGAGGCTGTGAAACAGTACGACAGCAGTGTGTACAGTTGCAAGCTGGGAGAGTAACATCCTTATCAGATTGTTTGTTTGATTTAGACCAGGGCTGACATTCGTGTCGGTTTACATTGATAAGAATATCTTATTTTGAATTTATCTTAAGTCAAGCGTTTAGCTACCGAGCTAAGTTTTTATTTATTTTATAGTATAGAGAAGCGAGCGGATCCAACGAGAAATCGAAGCTTTTTGGCGACTACCGACGTCCGTCGACATCCGCAATATTGTCATGCAGGTGGGTTGCCACGAAACGCGGCGGTATAGCTGAGACCTTGTCAATCGTGTCCGCTCAATTCAGCTGTGGTGCCGCATGACACTATTTCCTACTTAAGTTCTTGTGTAATTTAAACTATGTAACAGTCTCATGAGATTTTCAACCAGTAAGTCACCATGTTAGAGATGAAAATCGATCACACATACACGGACAGCTTTTGGGGACTCTGTTTTATATCTAAGAAGACTGGCGATCGGCCCCGTCGTATTGGTCAATGGGGTTGATAAACCTTATCAAATTATACACTTAATACTTCCTCGAGAATCGCTCTATCCATTGGAGACAACCACATGACAATACATTCAGTATATTTGGAGAAAATCAATAAACAAAATCGAAAGAATCGAATTCAGAGAGCACTTATAATAATATAATAATATCTGTGGACTTATCGCACCACGTTAGCCCAGCCCTGTGCTAAGTACCGTGAGGACTTGTGTTACAGGTACCAGACAACGGGAATATATTTAATATTGTTATAAATTTAAGAAATTTTATATATTTAAGATTTTTATTATATAAATACGACTAGGGAGCTACTTCTCGCTCACAAGGAACCGGCATAAAGTAGTCTTCGGTGTCGCGTCGGTCCGTTTTGTCTTTAGCCGGTGGTCCCTAGGGGGGAGGTGAAAAGGAGAGTTCATGGGCGTCGGTAGTCGCAGGAGGGCACCGGTTTCCCGCTCGCACCTCTAAGCTATATAAAGCCGGGACTTAGGAGGAGTAATTAAACAACCAAATGCGGAATGGAAACTGATGATATTTTCAATGGTAACCCAAATACTACCCTAATACATCTCATCACTATCGTACATAAAAAAAGTTCATTAACCTTTACTTTTAGACACGCAAATAAAAAAGATACAAGCATTTAGGCATATAAAGTTCTTAAATCTAATACATTAAATTGAAAAAACATTACATTATTTTTATTAATAACAATTAATAGCTAAAGGATATAGGTTACCCTGATTTAAGCAGTAAATAGCATATTAACATAAATTTGCTAATAACCAATCGTCAGACATACATGAAACATATAATTTTGTTATGCCCTCATGCACTACATGCGGTTTATTATCTTTAATTATCTCAACATTTAATGACTTATCTTTAATAACTTTGTATGGATAGACAGTAATCGTGAAAAGGCTCCGATTGCTCGTTTGCCCCCCTATGTATTTTCGTTTTCTTTTCCTTTCGTTCCTTTTTCTTTCTCTTCCTAAATACGATAATTGTCTAAAAATCAAAGTCGATTTTAATTTGAAATTAATAGTAATTTCAAACTAAAATTTGTTTAAACTGAATCGATTCGCTGGCTTAAGAGATGTGCTGAAAGAGTTAAGTTAAGACTTGAGTAAAGCCAAAACTACTAATCATGCAAGTACAGTTGTCATAGTTCGTATTTTTTTTTTTTTATTTTTCCACACCAAAACGAGTAAACAGATTCGGATGAAATTTAACACAGTCACAGATATCTGGAATTATATAAAATAAGTTTCTTAGTTAAGTGTTCCTATGGAGTTTGCGGGTGAATACGCGGGGCAAGGCACTAGCATTATTTTAATTGCAACAATAGATATGTGTCTTGTACACGGGAGTCATTGTCCATGGAAACAAACCCACAAATGCGCCCGACTATGAAAACACGCGTACAGATTAACTATGACCCACAACGGGCGCCGTAAGCCACATGACCATACTCACTCAGTGACGCACACGCCACAGAGATAAGTAACTTTAGAAGCGGATTTTCATGTGAGGAAGATCTTACTGTATCATTTGTTAAGGTGTAACATTTGGGATCTGGCGCGAAGATGTGTTGTTGTTAAGGTAGCAATCCGACCCCCGCTTATTCACGACATAAGCCGGGGCGGATCGCTAGATAATTATGAAAACCTACCTTGGTACACAATAGGTAAGATAAGTATAATATAAGTATCCTACATATCCAAGGCACCTCGGCTACTGGCCCGTTCCCTTAGAGGAGGGAGTCCTAATCCGACAACCTTTATCGGGACTCACCGACACCAGGACCGTGTCATTGCACTAAGTAAGGTTCCCATCCGAACCTTGAGTCCCCTTTGCTGCGCTCCCATCCGTCGCCCTACCGACACTATCCTACGCCTTCACCGCGTGTGGGGCTCGCAGCACATCATAACATACCCACAATAGCCACTGTGAGTGCCATCAGTGTCGTCTTTGGTGAGGCACCCCGGAACTACAATTCACCAGGACACATTGAACTAGCCAGTCCCCTCACGGATCGATGCCTTCTCCAATTTGGGACAGTGTATAGAAGCGAGGTTCCCATCCTTACCCCTTGCCCAGTGCCCAGAAGCCCATCCTCCTATTGCTCATTTGGCTTTGCCTGGGTTCACCACACGACGAGGCTTGAACCACGGTACTGGGCTACTGATATCACGTGTCTTCTATATAAATAGATATCTAGGAATACCTTAGCGTCCATGAGACGAGACATATGTCATGCATGCACGGAGACACTACTCGGACAGGACAGGACAGTCTCTCATCCGTCTGTATGTCATCCTGACGTAACACTAACATGCTGTAATACGACGTAATGCCATGGCTGATTTGTCACTACACTGCGTCCCTTGAATTCTACACATCTAAAGAATCTAATCCCTAAATCATCATCCTTTCGCGTCGCGTCGCGAGTCGCGTTTCGCGTGCTTTGCGAGCAGGCGGTGGCCCATGGGAGGAGTAAAGAAACGCATCTTCATAGTATTTATGCGGATGTTCATGGGTGTAGGTAGTCGTAAAAAGAATCATTTTCCTCGTTTTATACTACAAATGAAAATAATAAATAAAAAGGAACGTTAGCAACAAAATCACATGTTACGTCATAAATGTCAAAAAAGATACTCAAAATAGCAATTAAAAAGAGAAAGCGAAAAGTTGATCGAATAGATAAAAATGTCAGTGCAGTAATTGTAAGAGAATATATCACAAGGAATACCAAAACTTTATATTGATCGACACTGATGATGATAATGAACATAAAGGTTGCTTATTATTATAAAAAAGCAAAGAATTACACACATAAGCATTTATTCACACACATCTATACATTCCATATCTTGGTAACTCACGCCGTGTCCTTAGTTGCGTACGCGCAGCTGACAAGTCGCTCGTGTCATGAACGGCCACAGCTGATTTAAAGTATACAAAAGTGAAAGAAAAACTTACAGATGTGTACAAAACTATATTAAGCGATTGGAAAAATAATTATAAAAGTAGAGAAAAAGTTATAAAAATACCGAAAAAAAAAAAATTAAAAGTGTAGAAAAAATTGTGAGCTCTAAAAGACTTTTGAATTTTCGAAATGGTAGCTGTGGATTGTGTAAAAAATATAATATCGTCGACAGACAGTGTGGATGTGTTTACGGTGAATATGAATTCTAATACGTCGTTAAGTGAACCGGTAAGTCGTTTTAACATAACCGGTAAATTGTCGTTTCATCGGTTTTTAGTCCTCGTAACATATGCAAGTATAATTTATGACAATAGGATATGTTATGCCACAAGGCAAACTGTAGAACCACTTATTTTTGTTGTTTCATTGCTTTTAATTCCGCGTAGCATATGCCGTTTTTTGTTTATGGCCAAGGCTGTATCATGGCACCCAGTAAACAGCCGAACCCCTTGTTTTTATTGTTTCATTGGTTGTCAATCCATAGCAGTGATAGTGTTCTATGTTTTGTTTTGCTCCACCTTCGTGGTACGTTCTACCTAAGTCATAGCAGTCAAGCCATCATAACAGTTTATATTTTATGCGAGGACAGCATTTACACCGCACTCTTATCATAGCCTGGATGGGGCGCTGACCAGTGTGGGGACTGTGAACTCGCTAATTGAGAACCCTCCCTTCACGGAAGCCCTTAGCCGCCATATGTCCGCGGATCTATTTGCAACAGGATCACATCGGCGACAGGTGGGATCCTCAAAGTAATCAGTCATGGACATTTTATGGTAGTTGGGCTTCAAGCCTATAGCGAGCCATTTTTTTTGTATATAGCATACAAGCAGACGACGTGGGCTGTTAGCACTTGAATAAATATATCAGATTATAGTTTTCCACTTATCACCGGTTTCGATCTGTCATCATCAGGTCAGCCACGGTTGTCTTATACCAAATTGACACAGGTGCCATGGTCCAGGGTAACTGGTAAAGGTGCCATAGTGCAGAGTCACGGCGATTGAAAGGAAATTTTGTTTCCTTCGCGATTATATCGTTTGAAACAAATTTGGCCCATTGGAGGGGAGGAGAAATCCTTTTCTCTTTAGCTATGACGGTTTTGGGCGTCGGTTGTCATCAAAAGGATCCGACTGCTCGTATGTCTCCCTATGATATAAAAATGTTGAAGATTCGGGTGTATCATTCAGTTTAGGGGATCAACGGTTAAATCAACACTTTCATTAAAAGAGGATAATTACTAGCTTTCCTTTTTTTTTGGACGGATCTACTACTGTTGGCGACGCTAATCCCCCTGCCCCTACGGTTTACCGGACTAGCAGAGTCCTGCGTGTCTTCTAATTTTAATTTGTTGCTTTAAATGTATTGTTCCGGGGCACCTCACCAAGGGCGGCCCTGATAACACTCGCGGTTTTTTGTGGGTATTCGACATTGTAATGTGCCGCGAGCCGCACACACCGCTGGAACCTACCCAGGGCCGGTGATGGCGCGATAAAGCGTTTCTCTATTATCATCGTCATTATCAATCCTTATCGATCCACTGCGTGACATAGGCCTCTTTCAATGAACGCCAAGATGACCGTAAGATGCGTTTCCCCGCGGTAACAAAAAAAAAGGGCTCTAACGGTAAAAAGGGCTCTAACGGTAAAAAGGGCTCTAACGGTAAAATATTTTTTCTAATCGTTCCAGTAGTTCCCGAGTCTTTTCCATGCAAACAATCAAATGTTTCCTTTATAATATTAGTATTGACAAAGTATAGAGTTCGAACAATTTTTCAAAAATACCTTTTTATAAGTGTCAACAGCTGTCACGGCAAACACAGTTTAAATTGCCTAATTTTTATTTTAAATACAAATACGCTTTGCCTCTCTTGCTGTCCATTTCCTTTTAAGCAAAGCAACTGCAACAGAAAATTAAACATATAAAACTGTGGAAACAGGTTTGAAACGGTAACTGTGGAAACAGGTTTGAAACGACGCGTTGTAAGTGTTACCGAATAATTATATACGGATTTAATGTGTGACACTTATGGAAGTGTCACGGTTATAAAGGTGACTCTGTGTCCTTGCCGAGGGGATCCCGGCGCTGACGCCGACGTCGAGTGTGCTCATGGAGGGAATCATGTCTGGAGGATATTAAGAACAGACCACACAAAGCCTTTTGCACCTTTACCGCCGCGCATTCATCTCTCAGGAATTTTCTCAGACCCTTAACTACGGGTTTTACCTTCAGCGTGATTCATCGCAATCACGCGATGTAAAAAACCGTTTCTGAAAACAGCTTTACATTAATGTAGGTTACATTACGAACGTACATTAAATTGAAAAATATTAAATTATAACCAAGAAGTACCTCATATTCGTTGAGCTGTCTTGGCAGCAGTACCGCATTGGCAGTCAGTGTAGCCACACGGAAATACGTTTGAGATACATTTCCCTTCTTCTGGAACACTCATTTGTAAACAAACGAGTCCTCAGCTATTTTGACCACATTGCCAGCAGAAACCTGATAACATTCAGAAATTGGTTGTCTAATGCAAAAAAATGGTAAAGAATAAGGTTCGCCCCCGGGCGAAAACCAACCCGCTGGTCTGGTCAAATTACCGCCATAGCGGGACTCACAGTGTCTGCAGCTCTGAGACGAGCTGAAGATGTAGCTGAATGGAGGCGACTGTTTAATTTTGTTAATAAAAACTGTTTAATATTTTAACTCCGTGCAGGCTCTCCAGGATAGGCACGACCTTCAGTAATGAAGATTACTACGGGGACAGCCGAGTAAATATTTTTAAGAAGAAATTACATTTGATCATGCAATTAGATTTAGTAAGAGGTAGTGCCATGCTGCATTTCAGCCGAAATGAGCACCACGACTGGGGGAACATCTCGATCACATGAGCCGCCGTAAAATGTCAGCTATGATGTCGCGTTTCGTGCGGTTTGTGGGTAGCCTGTGGACCTGTAAACGGGACGAGGAAAGGATGGCAATGCATCTAAATGACAATAATGCGGATGTCTATGGGCGCTAGTAAGTCAGAAGGCGTCGATTAATCGTTTGCTTCCTTTGTAAAAGAAGATGCAATTGAATACGATATTCATCAGTATACGAGGAGAGTTCGTCACACATCCATAATAGATTTCAGTGTGCTATTCCTGCTTTGCAGCTCAATTAGGCTAGAGAACGGCCTTAAGACGAATCGAGTGCCAGGTGTAATCGATTATCAATTCTCGACAAATTACTGACAATCATCAGGATACAAATGTAGATATTATTTTGTAAAATGGAATCGCTGGTTCCGCTTCATGATCAGCAGGTAACGATAAAAATAAAATATAAACTGCTTGTGTCATCACCGTCGATTCTGATGTTTAAGTGAGGCAGACGCAAGCGACGTAAGCGCGGTTTTAGCGTTACGATGCTGCAAACAGCGACTGCTCCATCGCCGTTTCACACTAGTTGTTTCCTAACACATTTTTTCCCCTTTTAATGTTAGTTTCAGGTTAAAGTATGACTAAAAGCTTTATCATTCTTTTATAAGATCGACCGTCGTGATATTCAATGACTTATTACTGTGGCTCATTGGGTTGTGAGATGAAGGGGGGCAACGAATACGCAAAAGTATTAACTGAGCACATATTAGTGGGAGTCGGTAGTCACCAATGGTGGATGAACTTTAACTTGCAAGATATGATTACAGTTAAGGCCGCGTTTAGGAAAACGAAGTGTTGGTCGACCGTTCACCAGGGTGTGAGTAACAGGAGATCGGTCGTCTTGGCGTTCAATGAAAGAGGCTTATGTCCAGCAGTGGACAGATAAGGGCTGATAGTGATGATAATGATGATATGATTACAGTCACAAACAAGTTTTATTTAGTCTCAGGGCTAAAGCACAAAGCTTATAAAATAATATGTTTGATACCGTAGAGAATATACAAAACGATTGTACCAATGATGCGCGCGACTAATGCGTCGATTATGAAATCGATATCAAGGTACCAGTACCGAGTATCACGACGGGGTATTGAATATTTAGTCAACTTTCACTCGCGTATTCCTTGCGGGTGTGACTGAGTCATGCAGTGATTCAGACTAGAATATGTGTAAGTACTAACTGTTGTATAACGTTATAAGCTTTGACTTATAGTGGCTTGTAAATAGTTAACGCTGGCTGCACGCACGAAAAATTAGTGCGTCATAGTAATGTTCTGCACATTGCACTACAAAACTTTTTTTTTGGGTGAAGAAGGGGAATGCATTAACGCATGATACTTGGGGACCCCAGTAGGCCCCAGACCTATGTTGGACTCGGCAATTGGGTAGCAATATACCAACTAAACCCCTACGGGAACCCCCAGGGGGGCCTCCGCGATAGGCCAGACTTCACCTCCTCGGGGACTGTCCGGCTACGCTGTATGATCAGCCCGTTGATACAGACATGCAGAAAAAAAGAGGCATTGCCTCGCTGCATTTTGCTTACAGGACACTACCGTAAAGTGTTCTGACAGCTATACTGTCGCGTTTTGAGCGGTTTTTGTGTAGTTGTGGGCCATTTCAGGGAGGGACGGTAGGACGGCAACGTATCGGCACGGTCATTATACGGATATTCATAAAAGTAGTCTGCGGTAGTCGTAAAAAGGCTCCGATTTCCCGTTAGGTCCACGAAAATAAAAAAAAATTGTAGACATTTCATACACAACACATTTCATTGACACAAGACCCGCATGCTCAGGACCGACGAGCCGCCGGCCTGCTGCCTACGTCGCAACGAAGGCCATACGGCTCATCATAGGGGATGTCCCAAGGCGCCTAAGCCTATAAAAAACTGCACGAGGACAGTGCGATCACCTAGACCGAAGCCTTTCAAGATCGCTTCGGAAAAATATGTACCGCCTGCGCCACCGACTACCAACGCCTGGTTTCCGACCCATGAAGACCCCCACAACCATGGCCTCGTATGCCACGACAACCATCCATGGTACCTCGGCCTCCGATGTCGATGTATATTCCGCCCCCATAGGAGTCCTCTATGGAATACCACCAAGGGCACGGCTCTGGTCCGTACGCTCATTTTTGAAATGTCGAGTCATCTTGACTCCGACGCAGAGGCTATAAACGCCCTAGGTCACATCCTTCGCTATGGAAACGAAGTCGACCGCAAAAGTCGCCCTTAGCGGGAACCAAGCCTTGGTCAGCAGGATAAGGCAAGCCCGCAACGCCGTTTAGATGTCTACTACAGATTTGATCCCCGATCCCTCAAGGTACTATGCTTTCAATGCAAACGTTAACCGCAACATTATCGATCTTAGATAAACACAATATCGACGTCCTAATATTGCAGGAGACGTTTTTAAAACCGTGTAACAGAGATCCCAAAAAGGCCGCACAGCCGCCTATTATGAGACAGCACTCCACTGTCTCCCTCGATGTCATGTATTATGTATGTTATGTCATCGACCTATCATACCAGTCTCTGCATACCAACCACCTGGGAAACCTATTTTACATAGCGATATAAAGACGCTAATAAATGTAGATCCATCAGTAATTATAGCTGGCGACTTCAGTAGTCGCCATACCGTTTTATTTCTGTACGTCTCCGAAGGTACGAGGGTCGCTAACATCATCTATACAGAACAAATTGTGCTATCACCCCCCACCAGAACCGACCTGTTTCGGTTTCACAGAGCGCTATGGGCCCGTTCAGCGTTCGTAAAAAGCGTCCCACTCAACGTCAGTTGGAGTGAGACGTTACGAGACCTGGACTCAGACTACAGGCCAATAGCATTCGACTATGGGCTCATGAAAATGTCGTTTTCAATAAGACGATTATCGAATACACCGTCCGAAAAGTACATTTAAATGATTTTAAATCGATTCATCTCGACAACATTCCAAGTAGGATGGCGCTCGGTAAAGCCGCTATCATGGCAGCCATCCATCTCACTAACCATATCTGTAGCACAATCGAAAGGTCTACCAAAGAGATCACAGCGACCCACCAGAGCCATTCCCATCACCCGGAAGACATCAAAGAATTAATTAGCATTAAAAATCGTGTGAGACCCGAAAAGCAGACCCTTAGACTTTTCGAAAGAGAAGTAAAAATCGATATATTTTTTTCGCAATGGAGTATAACCTCCTCACTCCCACTTCAGTAGTATAACCCCCTCACTTCCACTTCAGTAGTATAACCCCCTCACTTCCACTTCAGTAGTATAACCCCCTCACTTCCACTTCAGTAGTATAACCCCCTCACTCCCGTCATTCGGGGCCAAAAGACCGAACGCCGGCTCATCCGACCTATTCTTCCTCCTGCAATGGATGATGATGAAAAAGCCGAGACACTTGCTGACACTTTAGAATCTCAATGTATTCCGAGTCCCTTACAACTAATCTCTTCTCACGTAGCCGAGGTACATCGAGAAGTTGAGTACCACCTTTCTCTACCAACAGAAGGCGGCCCTATTCGTCTTACCACGATAGACGAGGTGAAACTCCTCATCATAGATCTCGTCCCTAGACGGTCCCCTGTACCAGACAGAATCACAAACAAAGTGCTTAAAATCTTGGCACCCTGTATTATCCCTACTCCTGTATAACCTATACACGAGTGATATCATGCATCATCCCAGGGTAGAGCTGGCGAGTAGTTCGCACGATGGAGAACGGAACTGAAAATAGAAGAGCTATATACTTCGGTGGCGCAATCGTTGGCGGCTCTAGGCACAGCAACGCTAGACGCATCATGTCCCAGTAACTAACTCTCTACGGCACAGAAATATCTCGAGTAAATTCTTGATCATGCTCACACCTTCAAAGAGCACATAACCATAAAGCGCGGTACGTCTCTCATAAACCTTATTACCAAATAAATGCTAAAAATAAGCTAAGAGACAGAAGATGAGAGATCTTAGAAATGAGCTTACTCTCCACAAAATCTGTATCTGCATGTTACTGTCATATTCCAGCGTAGTGTTTAGTCCCACATAGAGATTTTAAAAAAGTACAAAGTCGCTTCCTGCGAATGGCCACTGGCTGTCCGTGGTACGTACGCAATCTCGACCTAAACAAAAGGTCGGTCCCTCTTGCGACCCAAACGTAGTCTCGCCAGAAAAGCACTCATCGCAGTCTGATGAAGCTGTATTGGACTTCTCTTCGCTTCCACAGCATAAGTTCAGGTCCGGAAATAAAAGTCACACATGACTTATGGAAAATCTAAATTCGATACTTGTTCGAGCACAGACGACCGGCTGGCTCGGTTGGTAACGTGGCGATTAGTCCGCGTTTTACTTAAGAGGTTCGAATCCCGCCTGGGTCATGGATGTTTATGCATATAGTATTTGAAACACAAGTCCTTACGTTTCTTAATACAGGTCTAGGCTAACGTGGTGTGACAAGGTCCTATCATCACTATCAGCCCTTATCGGTCCACTACTGGACATAGGCATCTTTCAATGAACGCCAAGACTGCCGATCTCCTGCTACTCGCATCCATCCCGGACCGGCTGCTGCACGGAGATCGTCTCCCCACCTGGTGAACGATCGATCAACACTTCATTTTCCTAAACGCGGCCTCCGCTCCAGAATATTACTGGCCCATCTGCCACCTGACCTTCTGAGTCCACCAGCCCATTGCCACTTCAGCGAGCTTGTTGATAGCGTGATATTGGATACCTTAGTTCCCTGCCTTATGAATTCTTTACGAATTCTGTCAGACAGACAAACACCCAACATAGCATGTACAATGCCCGTTGAGATACCGCAAATTTGCGGACCAGTCCTAAATTAAAAGGCCGTGTTTTGGCCCCGTAGGTCATCACGGGGAGAACGCATTGGTTGAAGACTTTTGTCTTCAAGCTCTGCGGTATAGGCGACGTGAGAATATGACGAAGCTTCCGGAATGATGCCCAACCCAACTGAAACCTTCTATCGGCTTTCTTGTCGAAGTCTATTTGCAATAATTGCCCGAGGTAGTAGTATTCGTCTGCGACTCCAAGAATGGCTCCATCGACGTTGACCGGCCCAGGGTGAACGCGTTCGTTGAACATGACCTTGCCGGTGAGCAAACCCCCGTGATGCATCCCATGATGTGCTCCGTATACCGAGAGGGGAGCAGGGGCGTGGATGGAGGTGGGTAAGAGATGGTGATGATAATGATGATGGTACTTAAATTTTGACGTTTGACTTTTATTTGCATATTTTTTTACAGCACAGGGGAGGGGGGCAAACGTGAAATTGGCGTTGGCGCAAAACCGCTTCACGAATGCTGATGACCATGGACATCCGCATTATTGTCATGCAGACGCGCTCTATTGATGTAATAGCTCGTACCGGATGGCTAAATAGACGCAATTGTTATATAATAATATCGCAGATTAACCTGGATAAATTGAATATAATTTGACTCGATAGAACAATACCTGTTCATAGTCCAGATATTATTTACTTTTTAATATTTATTATCTAATATACAGATAATACATTTATTTTAGTACAAAAAGCGGGTTGAGTCACACATATATATTAAGCATATTATCTGATACATTTAGACAGTTGTTTAAGATATATTATTACGTAGTGTTTGAAAGATAACGATTCCGTGTGGTTTTATATCGTTCTTGTTAAATATATATTTGGATAAGTTCAACAGGCAATTCATTCACATATTTCGGAATCTAATGTCCTATTCTACGCGTTCCGTGCACGTTGTTTACTTTAGGGACTTTATATTTATATTTGTAAGTAATATCCCCTAAATTATTTGGTAGTTCTTTAGCCATTATAAAATCTGGATTATGTTATAAAGTTTGCACTGCGTACCATTGGATGAGCGGAGGAAAGGAGGGAGACATCTGCATGCATTTGTGCGTGTGTGTTGTTCTATGGACGTCGGTAGACGGAGTCCCCTGTGCCCATGATAATAATTGTCAAGTTAGCCGTTACGGACACTCCCATATGCATCTCTCCCATCTGCGGGAGAGAGGGGGTTCTCATCCCTAAAACTAGTCTCGTCGCTAGACGAGCACTAATAGCAAGCCGATGAAGCTGTATTATCCATCTATTCGCTTCTACAGTAAAACTTCAGTCCCGAATAAAGGTACGATTATAATTTAAAACAGCCGCACTGCGCGCCTTTCCGCAATGTACAACACAAAATACCGACGTTAATATGACTGTACAAGCCTTGTCGTGGCGGTGGGGCTTAGTAGCCTGGGGTGAACCCAGGTGAAGCCAATTCAACCGAGGGGGATATTTGCACCCCTCTTATAAGAAGAGGAGGCTAAAGATCAGGAGGTGGAATGGCTCCTCGGTACCCCTCTCATCAGAAGAGGCTACAGGAAGAGGCGCTATTGTGCACGGGGCAAGGGGCGAGGATGGGAACTGTAGTGCGGGGGCAACCCCATCTCTGGAGGTGGAGTTGGTCCCTTAGGCGGCTGACTAGCCGTCGTGGTGCCTTGCTTATTTGCTGTTCCGGGACACCTCACCAAGGGCGGCACTGATGGCACTTGACACAGGATTGCATAAACAACATTGGGTTGCCACCAAAACGTCTACTCAACGCGGAAAATGTTTGTAGTGCGGTCTACGGCGCAGCCATTGTACGGCTATGGTTTTTGCGCCCCATGTACATATGGATGTTTCATCGTAACGCAAAAGCGACTTGGTAGTAAGACATGAGGTACCTATTAATAGTAAGATTGCTCGAAGAACGTGATGTTAGTAAGAGATAGTGCCAGGCTGCATAGGACGAGGTAGTGCCATGCAAGGTGCATTACATCGCATCCTCCTATGCAACGGAATCGGGGCGGTTTCAAATCACTTGATACCGCCGTAAGTGACACCGTAGGTGTCACGTTTCGTGCGGTTTGTGAGTAGCCGGTGGCCCATTTGGGGGAGGTGGAAAGGATGTCAACGCATCGGCACAATTATGCTGATGTTCATGGGCGTGGGTAGTCGATGAAAGCCTCCGATTTCTCGTTTGTCCCTCTATACAATAAAAAATGTCACACGTTTTTCGTCGCTGGTATATGAATAAGCTAAACTTGTTACAACTAGATATATTAAACATATGAATATCATCCGGTAGTTGTTGAAAGGGGAACAAACAAGCAATCGGAGCCTATGATAGTCGTTGAACGGCTCCGATTGCTCGTTTATCCCCTATACTATAAAAAAGAAGTTAAGTTTACGCGAATGTTACTCATCACAGTAAAATTACCTTTACGGATTTTATCGAGGTTCATTTAATTATTTAACTAGCCCGACGTTTTGCTTTACAGCAACCGACCGTGGTTGCGGGTGGACTGAGATGGGAGATGTCCTGATGTCTAAAATTGTTAAAAGTACCCCAATTATAACTCCTTAGTTGTTCCAATTAACGCAAAATACTTATCAAACAAATCAAAATCAAAAAAAAAAATTAACAAAATCAAATCAAAGACTAAACATACACCTCAAGACAGTAAGATATACTTACTGTCTTGAGGTGTTATGTTTAGTCTTTAATTTGATTTTGTTTACCACTGGGCCCCAAGCCGAGGCAAGAACCCAGCCACCAGCTATTGAAATTTGAATGTTTTTTTTAATTCAATATGCTCACGGAATATCCTTTGAAAGAATCGGTGTTCCCTAGTGAAGATTTGCGCTTTATCGAATCTAATGAAATGACAGGGGCCAACTTCAGCATGCCTACAGAATCTTCATAAAATCTGTGGCCTGTATAAATCTTCTGAAACGTTTTTTTTCGCGATTTTATTGTAACTATAGTACGCTGATAATAAATATGCAAATAAAAACAGTGTATGTCACCACCGAAACGTGAATGGAGTTTCCTCCTCAAGGAAGAACGTAATTGTGAAAGGAAAAGTGCGAACAAGACGTGTCGGATGCGTCTATTGCTCATTTTAAAGAGCGGCATTAGGTACTAACGATCTGTTACTGTTTCACACGATTTTACGCCTTGTCTATACCGATAACATAAACAACATGCTCGACATGAACAATTATTTATGTGTTGAGTTATCTAGGAAGGCTATATGCGCTGCGACTAATAGGACCGGAATAATGCGAGCGAAACAACGGGGTGTCGCTAGTATTTAATATCCCAACGAGGACTTAACTGTCTTAAGGAACAGTTTACACTTACAAAGTCTGGTTTTCTTTTTTTAAACTTAGCTCTATATTTTTATTTACAACGAAAAGGTTCGACAATATTCCAAATATTCAAAAATCGAACAAACTAAAAAGCATTATTCACTTGTAACATTTTTGTAGGTAATTAACTCTCAGAGAGGTTCCATATAGTTCGTAGAGCTATCTATATTCTATTGTTTGTTTCATATTAAATTACTTCCAATGCCCGTTTTAGCCGCGTTTTATTTGGCCTCATGTTATTATCAATGTATGTATATTTGGATAACTTTGGAAAGAGTTGCGTTAGCTGAGTAATTTATGTTTACTTGTGAAGTTTGGAACCAGTAGTAGATTTAGATTTGACAGACAGACCAACAAGTGAGGTTTAAGTAATATAATACTAATTAAATAAGTGATATCTAAAATATCTTAAGAGTCAGTGGTACCATAAATAATATGGACATGATTTATTTTCTAACAAAACAAGACCATAGAGATAATATAGATAGAGAAGGAATACCATATGCAAAACAAGACCATAGAGATAATATAGATAGAGAAGGAATACCATATGTAAAACAAGATCATAGAGATAATATAGATAGAGAAGGAATACCACATGCAAAACAAGACCGTAGAGATAATATAGATAGAGAAAGAATACCACATTCAAAACAAGACCATAGAGATAATATATTTAGAGAAGGAATACCACATGCAAAAGAAGATCATAGAGATAATATAGATAGAGAAGTAATACCACATGCAAAACAAGACCGTAGAGATAATGTAGATAGAGAAGGAATACCACATTCAAGACAAGACCGTAGAGATAATATAGATAGAGAAGGAATACCACGCCTGGTGACATGCAATTATATGACGGCGACTATCTTCGTCTGTCTAATCTCAAATGAGCGGTTTTTTTTTCGCTCCTGAACTTATGTTGTGAAAGCGAAGATAGTTCCTAAACAGCTTCATCGGGTTGATGTGAGTGCACGCCTGGTGACAAGACTCGGTCTGGGGTCGAAAGAGGGACCGACCACAATCTCACCTAGACCGTCGCCCGACGTGTCTTATAGTAACCGACACTTCCGTCAGCATACAGCAGTGAAAGAAAAACAAAATCATACACTGTTAAAAATGTTGAAGAATATAATTTATCGTCTAGTGACCGTCTTAATTAGTAAACCCCTGAAACAATACATATATATCAAAGGCACATACAAAAAAACAAGATACACGATTTCAAATTTAACGATCATTCTTAAGCCTATGTGTGACGTAAACACTTTTTTTGCGAAATCAGCCTTACGCTCATGACGTTAAGTCATTTTTACAAAGCAGATTCTATTTGAAGGAAGTGCACAATTTAAACATATTTTTTTGCTAAGTCAACTGTACGCGCATGATTTTAAGTTATTTCTACATCTTATTATATAAGGAAGAGTTTGAGACGCTGGCTGAGTGCCTGGTACTTTTATAAATCAGTGTCAAGGTAACAATAAAACGCAAATGCTTAGCGAGTTATGTCAAACAATGAAAACTTACTGTCAACGCGCGTCCGATAGTTACAATTATACATATATTATAATTATAAATAGTATCGCGCGTGTATAATTAATTACCTCTGCACTGGACAGGCGAGATATATATGATGCAAAGTGAGATACCGTGACTCGTAAAATTAACACTGCGAAGTTCCGGTAATTCGTCTACTCGATAACAGATGGCGCTGACATTTATTGCTTTGTAAAGGTTGTCTCGGACACCAACCACTATTTACTATCCTAAAACATGTTATTTAAGACATATGTATTAAGAAATTAATAAAGAATGCCAATATCGATAGTTGGTTGTAGAGTTAGTGTAGATACCGTGACTTCGTCTATTTTTAACCGAAGGACAAATGGGAGGTCTTTTGCTACTCTATCTAAATCGTCTATGACTATTTACTCTATTACAGTTGACATGGAACACACTACACAGATGTAGGTATTTTTATAGAATAGGGGCAAACGATCAATCGGAGCCTTTTTACGACTACCGACGCCCATGAATATCCACATAATTACTATGCCGATGCGTTGCCCTCCTTCAATGCCCCCCCTCCCTCGAATGGGCCATGTTGTGATGTGATAAATTTATGTACACACTAGCTGCGCCTCACGGTTTCACCCACAGAACTCGTGTACACCTCTGCATTTGGTCGTATCGTGATAGAGAATTCCTCGATAAATGGACTATGTAACATTAAAAACATATATCGGAGATTATCCCCACTGGCCATGATAATATTAGTTAAATTTGCTGTTACAAACACTCTCATACGGGGATGCATCCTTCCCACCCGCGGGAGACAGGGGCGGGGTCAATCCATCTTTCGTTACGTCGTTAATTTTTCTTTTCACCCCTTTCTCTCTGCGCAACGCGCAGGCCCTCTCAGTCTTGATTCTCCGCATCGTCATTTTAGCTCTCGCGCGCGAGCTGCCTCAGTCGTCAGAGTCGAGGGAGATGGAACTTCTCGGTCCCTACGGCCATGATATTAATATGATATAATGATGAGTAATAGTTATATTTGCTGTTACACAGCAAATATATCACTCTCGTATCGGCATGCATCTCTCCATCTGCGGGAGAAAAAGGGCGACCCCCTCCCTCTTTCGACACCAAACCTACTCTTCTCGCCAGACGAGTGCTCATAGCGATACGATGGAGCAGTGTTGGGCTTATCTTCGCTACTACAGCAAAAGTTCAGGTCTGGAAGGAAAGGAGATTAACGCACACAAACAAACAAATTCTTCGGCTTTATATTATTATTATTTCATGTAAATGAATACAATATGTGCCTTATTTTGAAATATTCTGTACATCTTCTCTAGAAATAACCTTTAAGAGGCAGATCTCCGGTCTAGAGTTGTATTAGATTTTCGCAAACCTCATACTTTATACTAGCAGGTTCCCGATACTTTGTCCACGTGATAAAAATAGTACTTCTATACCTCGTGTTATCCTAGTGCATAGCTCAGTAGTTTTGGCGTGAGCGAGCCACGAACATCCATACATACATCTATCTAAACTTTCGTATTTATAATAGGTACCTGATAAAATAAATAAAATTTTTGTTAATAGCGAAAGTTTTAAAATTGTAGAGCCTTTATAAGTAAATAGACTTTTTTTAATAATATACGGGGACAAAGTTTGGGGGTCTTTTAACGACGTCCGACGCTCGTGGATAACTTTTTAACGTGATTACTATGCCCATGTGTTGCCCACCTGTCCCCCTCCCCTCCAATAGGTTGTTGTTATT
Organism: Eumaeus atala; assembly: GCA_017140195.1. Lineage (NCBI taxonomy): Eukaryota > Metazoa > Arthropoda > Insecta > Lepidoptera > Lycaenidae > Eumaeus > Eumaeus atala. Next base: position 605,968 of record JAFELO010000841.1, read on the forward strand.
AGACCAGTGCTGGAACAATCTACAAATTGTTCTTAAGTGACGGTGGGAAAACTTAGCAAAGCTTTTTTCCCAAGAACAGTGATAGATTCTCCACGTATTTAATATATGCTTTCTGATCACGTTGTTTCAGTGATTATTTTTAAAGTAAAACTTATTTACACACGCCCGGCTAGGGTTGTAAGCTGTTGAATACGTGACGAGAGCGTTACGAAACTTAGGCAAACGGAAGTTGTGATAAAGGTAAATGAAGATGGTAAGAGAGAGAGTTAGGTTTATTGGGAATAAGGTAAAGAGGTGCGGGCACACATTTTCCTTCTTTCTTCCTTTCAAAGCCTGTTCATGAAAGAAAGTTAAATCACTGTACAGTTTTACTTTAGTCGTATGGTCTGAAGCTCATTCGTTTATTGCAGTGCCACAATTGATACACGGGCATTTTTGACAAAGGAAATCTGTGAGACGCCAATAGAGGCTAGCATAACCAGAGACGGATTAACCCTGTCAGTAGTTCTAGGCGTTGCATTTCTCGGCATACAATTTCTCATTCACAATATTTTTTTTTAAAGTAAGCTTAACACAGAAGTTGATCTTTTCCAATACAGAATTTTCTAAACCTTGCACGGGGCCCCATTCGACGAGGTCTCCAAGGCCGTTGCATAATCTGCTTTATGCTTAATCCGGCCCTGAGCATGACCAGAGGAAACTCAAATATTATGCTGAACATCAGAATTATCAGAGTTATGAATATTGGATACGATCAGAAAAGGTATCGGTGTAAAACGAGGAGACCTCATGACCGGTCGTTCGGGCATGCAGCAAGAACGGCAGGGGACAAGTTCACAAGACAGTTACAATGCGTATGTGGAAGTATGTAGGAACCGAGGAAGGCCAAGACTGGCACTCCACGATCAGATTGATCAGGTACTGTTCGAAGGTGGTGTCAAGAGGCTTCGTAACGTGTTTGTATGAAGAGATCAATGAATGTGGTAGAGGCAAGAGAAAGAAGACACTTCGAGTGCTCGCATGTTGTATATCAGAGAGCAATCACTAAAATTAACATTAGCTTTTTTTGTAAGCTATGCCAATCACGGTTTAGTGGCTTACCAACGAGTACATTAAGTACGTGATACATAGTAAGAATTGAATTGGATTTTCCTTATTATATGACGCATAAAACATTAGGCATTTTCTATTATAAAGTAAATTGCAGTCACAAGTATAACATATATTGAAACGAGCTTCAGTATCAAAAGACGGGTCTGAGTGAAGTGCATGGGATATAAATAAATAAAAAAGAATCCACTTAAACGAGAGCAAAGATCATACATTATAGAGCCAGAAATTGGTAATGATAGTTCTGTTATTCACATAAATAATTTTGATAAGTTAAATAGACATAACTTAGTGACTTTTGTTTCGTTTTGCTATAATGGTCCAAGGAAGTTCTTATCGTGTGAGCTTAGATGGTATAAAGAAGATTGTGTCCCGTGCTAGTGTTATGGTAAGTAATTTCTTTTATTTTGTTATCCTCGCCTATTTTATTGCCATAATTATCCACAATTGGACCGTGAATCCATGGGATATTTAATAAGTAAATATTTTTATCGCGTGTCTATTAGGTAAGTAATTGTTGGCACCAATATCGGCTATATAATTGCTAAAAAAACCTCGGTAACACTATAGCCATTACTTCACGCCGGTATTTAATTAGCGAGATGGTACAAAATAGTGGCGACTCGACTCGAATACCACAGCATATGACTACCTCCTAATAATGCCTAGCACGACGATAAAGAAGTACTTTACCCAAACTCTTTTTTTAACGTAACTCATGCTGTGAAAGCGAAGAGAAGTAAAACTGCTTTCTTGGATTGATATGAGCGCTTATCGGGCGACGAGATTAGGTTTCTGAAAAATAAAATATGAAGTGATAGAAATGATAAAGTGAGACCGATACTACATTCCCGCAGATAGGTGAGCTGCATCCCTGTAAGACTGTCTATAATAGCGTCTATAATAGCTAATTAAACTACTATTATGGGGACCCCGCGGTCTAGAAAGTCCCCCGGGTCCCTACGACGCTCCCGTCGAGGCCAGTTCTAAAATCGCCTCGGAGCTGACGTGAATGAATGGCTAATGGAGAGGATCATGTCTAGGGAACCCCAAGGCTAGTAGCATTACATATCAATAGGGCAGGCGCGCCTGGGGAAGTACCTATTTCCCACCAAAAAGGCCTTAGCGCAATGACAAAGAGGGTTAAATTATAGGTTTGGTTATGTATTTTCGTATGTGTGTATGTTTAGGGCCCTATATCGTATAAGCGCGTGCGTCAATTTAGAGAAATCATACATTAATCAAATCGTGCGACACGAAACAAGATAATAATAATCAATATATAAAGTGGCGTCCGTTAGACGGCAAATTCGACAAATCATGTCTTGTATGGTATCGTTGAGCATGTATTTTAAAATTTAGAAGGAAGGCAACACAAGAACGGCATAGTAATTATGTGGATGTTCATGGGAGCCGGTGGTCGTAAGAAGGCTCTGATTTCTTGTTTGCCCTCAACTATCAGATACAACTAAGTGTGTCTGAGTAACAGCAGTGTGAATCATAATACAATATCAATGTATCTTTGGAAGCCGACAATTTCGTCATAAATAATCTAATCTAGTTTCCTATCAAATTCTCGCTGGGCGTATGCTTATCTATATTTTTGGTCTGCCTGACACATTGGTTTCATCTTATCTGTAAGTACTTATACACAGGTACTGACTGGATATACCCCGCGCGCGTTCCTACGCCATTTTTGTTTATTTTCCGATTTATGTTTTCGAACTTGAACTTTTGCTGTAGAAGAGAAGTGAAGCCTAATACAGCTTTATCGCGTAGCTATTTATTTGAAGAACCGTTTTCGCAAATGTGTAATAGCCAATTCAACAAGGTGTTACTAACATGGCCAGAGGGACCCCGTCTCGCATGCCGAGGGCCGCTTGCGCGCCGCCGTGAACTTGACTCGTGGGAGAGGGCGTCACCCCTTCACTATCTGACGGGTGAAAAAAACTGGTTTTTGCCGATAATTGTAAAGGAAGTTGCTAAAGATATCAGTGATTTATTTACAGAGTCCATAATGGACAAATAAACAAACAAACTTAGATTTGTGTATGAATAGATAACTGTTGCTCGAGACCTAAGAGACGTAAATAACATTAAGTAAATAATGAGATTTGTTTATAGAGGCAAACGAGTAATGTATGCTTTTAATCGTTGTCAATACTAATTTCCATTTTTTATAGTACAGGGGAAGAAACGAGCAATCGGAGCCTTTCAACGACTACCGACGCCCATGAACATCCATATAATGATGCCGATGCGTCGCCCGCATTTTCAACTCCCCCCCCCAATGGGCCACCGGCTACTCATAAACCGTATGTGTCTCTTTACGGCGATATCAACTGAGCGAGAGGTACCTCCCCGGTCGTGGCGGCCAAATCCGTTGAATAGGAGGATGTAGTGTCATGCACCATACCCATCACTGCCTCTTACAATAACATAAAACTACCTATTGATGTGTTAAGTTTACACGAATTTTACACAATACAGTAAAACTACTTTAACAAACTACACCTCACTGGATCTTAGATTGGAATATTATAAAGATCAACCGCTCAAGAATTAACACAAATTTTCTAAGCAACACTTAATGTTTAAGCCATTTTAAATTATACATTTTATTGTTATAAATTTACTCCAATTATATCCGAAACTGTTAAAATATCCCATAAATGTTATTATTCTAAGCTGACTTAATCATATTATGATGTGTGGCTAAGAGAAACTATACGTCGGACTAGTTAAATTATTATATACACCGCGATAAGATCAGTAAAAGCAGTTTTAATATAACAACTACCACTTAGGAATCATACCCGTCATTTCTTTTGTTTGAACACGAAATGTATTGATGACGATTGCAGTGTATCGCGATGTCGCAGTTCTGATAAGAATGCACTATCGATGATACGTTATGAGCCAGCTAATTATACTTCGTATTGACTTTACTGTCATTCCACGTCTGCACTTGTTATTGGACCTTGTGTTAATTAAAAAAAATAAGTTCGTATCTATCCTCTTCCTTTTTTGTCTTTATCAGTTCAGGTTTCTTTATTAAGTTGTTCTATTGAAATTCACAAGTAAAGGTATTAATTCAATTTTTTGATCGGTATTTTGAAGTGAATTGTGTTTATTCCAATGGCGCTATCATACGGAGCAGTGCGGGTAATTTATTTTAGTTTAATTCATTTTATTTTGCCTGTTCCTCCGCCTTCTAAAGTCTATAATAGCTGATCACTGGTTATACAAAAGTTTGGACTCAAAATATCCCAACGAAAAGGTATCCGTGGATTATGGAACAAAGAACTGTTAAGGATAATCATAGTGGAGACCTATAAGCTGAACACTAATATGGTACAGACTGACAGCCAGTAGAAGCTGCAATAACTCCGTAACTTTATATCGCGTTAGAGTACTTTTTTACTCAACAATAACGATATTTAACTTAGAAGAGACCTGAAGAAAAAAGACAATTTTGTTGAATATTTTGTGGTTACGTTAGGATTGCTTGCGCTCAATCATTGATAACACTTTAAGAGTACAATAGACGTCATTAAGTGTACAGCTGTAATTGTAGGTAACATTGCCAAAGCGAATTTATTCTGTAACTATCGGGGTAAGTACCTCGAACTCGCTATGATTAACTCATTGATGTAAAGCGGCAGTGGTGCTATTATTGTGACCAGCATTTTTTTCCGGACTTGCCACTTTTTTCTTCACATGACTTCACACTTTGGAAAGAAATTTTAATCCGCAATTCTGCAATGTTGTGAGATAAAACGTGATGATCGCTTCTTTAAACTCTTGTAATGTTCTATAAAAGTGTAACGCTTGAAGTGATGAAAGTTGTTTCACAATTACAAAACTAAGACCCCAAAAACTGTATATGACCGATCTCCGCCAAATCCACTAAACGCATTTTCACCAACGGACAAAGCGACCCCGAGGAAGGTTTTAGAGTATAAGTCATTTGGAAATAACGTGGGCTACGTTATTCATGAGCAAACACGGGATGTTAGTCGCTTATTAATTTTAAAAGTGAAAGATTTGAGTGGAAAGTACCGCGTACCTGTATACTTATATAAATAAAGAGATGGCCATAACGGCTACGCGCCAATAACGAATTGTACTATTGTGTTATTTTTAAACAACGATTATCGTAAACTGTCTGTTGATCTGGTGTAATATTAGATTCTTAATCGATTAGATTAATTTTGTACGAGAACGCGCTTTTCAATATTTATTTTCTTTGCCTTCGTGTAGGTAAGATTTCAAAATATTACCTACCAAACACGTAATAATAATATTTATTTTGACGAGAGTCTGGTTTAGTTGGTAACGTGGAGGTTAGTCCGCGTGTTACGCCAGATGTCGCGGGTTCGAATCCCGCCTAGGTCATGAATGTTTATATGTGTATTATATGTATTTCTATAATAACATATCTTAAATGTATAACATTTCTTAAATCTATAAGAATATAAAATATATTTCCGTTGTGTGGTACCTGTAACACAAGTCCTTACGGTACTTAGCGCAGGATATTGGCGTGGCGCTAAATTTGCAACGTCAGTATACGTCAGTTTAGGCCTAAGGGGATGTCTCATCCTTTTCTTCATAATGACGTGACGTTAAGACACGTCACACGACGTCATGTTGTTGGAAGTCGTTGCAGTTACGCCGCAGTTCTACAAAGTTTGTGGTAACAATTTACCGTTCTCGGTAGTCGACACCTTGACTGCCATTAAATTAGTAGTACCAGAAGTAGGCGATTCCTTTGATGATGAATGTAGGCGAAACCCGCGGTGGCGGAATATTTAGGTGTTTCTTGGATAAAGAACTAGGACTTCTGCGTAGCACAACAAGGACGTGCCTTTATTTCTCTAACATTTGGGTAGCTGTTACTTTTTCTCATACAGTAGTTTTTGAGCGATATTACTTTTTTTATAGGATAGAGGGGCAAACGATCAACCGGAGGCTTTTTACGACTACCGACACCCATGAACATCTACATAATTACTATGCCGATGCGTTGCTAAAATGGAGTGTCCATTACGAACCGCACGAAACGCTTCACTGAGGATGTCGGCGGTATTATGTGAGCGAGAGGTACCTCCCCGGTCGTGGGGGTCCAATTCCGTTGCACTAACTCTGCCTACTTTTTGTAAGTATGCAATCAAGTTTCTTCTTGATGCAAAGTTTGCATAACCCCGTGGTTTTGTCCGTGTAACATCGGTCTTATTACTCGTGACGTGATGATACATAGCCTATAGGCATCCTCGATTAAAGGACTACTCAACACTAGAAGAAAATTCAAGTCGGTAGTTCCTGAGATTAGCTCGTAACAAATGAAGATGCAAACTCTTCAGCTTTATATTATTAAGTATATATTAGCAATCGGAGTCATTTGGTGACTACCGACGCCCATTGACATCCGCATATGCAGTCCACCTTGGGCCACCAATGGGTCCCGGGCTCACAAACCGCACGAAAGACCACACGAAGGCCAGCACAGCTTCTACTTTAAGACGGGACTTACCACTCGAGCGAGAGGCGGTGAGCCCATTCGATTGCAAGGGAGCATAGTACCATACCTCTTACTAAACTCTTGAGCAACATTGAGCTCTCGAAAATGTATACGGTGTACGCGCATATATAGAGGCGGAGTACTACTCATCGATTATTCAGGAAATCTCAAAAACAATAACGCCTACAAACCTGGAATTTGGTTGGTTCCTTTTAGTGTGCAGACATTCTCTACGAACGAATTTTACGAAACTCCACCCCTAATAGTTCGTTTTGGGGGTGGAGTAACATAATAGCATCCACATGTTACCTTTAATAATCTATAACTTTCATATCAGTAAAATCGTGTGTATGTTTGTCTTTTGCGCAAAAACTAAAAATAGATAACAACTTCGATCACATAAGAAGTATGGCTCCCTTAGGATACACTTCAGGTGGGAGAAACT
>JAFELO010000842.1:8041-29086 GCA_017140195.1 Eumaeus atala
ACGCGACTAATTTATTAAACGGGAATTGAACGTCGTCGCCGGATAGTGATGATGATGACGAATATGATGTACAGCGTCGACAGAACATGTATGTACGTAAGTTTTACAGTTTGAGTACAGCTAGATTGGAACCCCAAACTCCGCTCCCATATAGTAAGTAACCTTAATGTTGAACACATTAAAATATTCTACAGACATAACTAATTCATCGAATGCTATAATGTCCTACCCATGAGTATTGTATAAGGTTCCGACTTGCTTTCCAAAATCAACTTAAACTATTAAATGTTAAGGTTCCATTTTGTGGAGAAACAAGTTTGAGAAAACGTGAGCAGAATGTAAGGATTTGAATATGATTTGGAGAATATTGGAAGCAGTTTTTTTATGTTTTTTTGTATTCATCTGGCATTATATTGCTAATAAGAAACGGGGGAGTATCACGTCGAGCTCGAAGTAGTTCAGTAGAGCCTAGACAACCGGAATGAAGACACGGAGGCATACATTCCAAAAGGGTGCCGCTTATGGCGGACGGCAAACGAAATAGTTTTTAGTTAAAAAAGTCTAATGTGTTTTAGACCACACGACCTTAGTTAGGCCTCTTGGGATCTAAAACTTAAGTTGTACGAAACGTAACTGGCTATGAGAGAAAGAGAGGAAGAAAATCTGTCTCCCTCTTGTCCCTACAGCAATACGAAACGTAACTCTTATTCTATCTTCATTAGCTTTTATCTCTCAACTAGCATTCGCCCCGCCCGTTCGCACTCTTCGTAACGAATTCACCAGCTTAGGTATAACCAAATTCAAGCTTGCCTAAAGAACTGTGTAAGTTTCCCTTCAAAAACTGTGTCTCACTCCTGACGCACCACATGACTTTATTTCATACGATTCAGAAGTGAAAGGTGCACAAGAGACGTAATCGCTTACGTAAGCACGATTAAGCGTTACGCTCGGCCGGTTTCTGTAGTGTTTTATACATATATTTTTTATACCGATACTCCTCATATGTTTTTTATACCGTGCGCATTAAATGGTTTATTAATTGTCTGTGGGAGGACATTCCTTTGAAGGTTAACTGTATGAGAGCTGTCGGTATGAGCGTGAAGATTTCCAAATTCCGACCTGGTACTAAAGTTCAGAAGAAATGTCTTGCGTTTATGCTGGTTTAACATAATCTACACGAATGTTGCAAATCTGAAGATTTTGTATGGTTATTAGTCCGAATTGCAAAATTTTCTGACCGACGAGGGTTATAAGCCACACCATGACAAGTAGTGATGGATTATGTGGGTTACGCGATTGAAACAGCATGATTTCACACTCCCCAGTCCCCAGTATAAAAGGAGGATAAGTGACTTTAACTTATTGTTATAAGATAAAGTGCACAGGTTCATTCGGGCTTAGAAAAGTCTACCCTCAACCTGTTGGAGTAAACAACCCACCCCATACGGGAATGAAAGGTGTTAATTGTCTTCGGAAGGGCTTCAGGCGCTCGGGAAAAAATATTACAAACTCGCTGATCCAATCCATTCAGTTTTTACATGAAAGGGAAACAAACATCCCTCCATACCTACAAAGTTCCGCGTTTATAACATTAAACATTAGTAGGATATCCTTTAAGTACGTCTCTAATGTGTTTCTACGTTACGAGTATGTCATACAAATATTGAGACGGTAAGTAAAGTGTATTATAAGATTTTTACAGCGCACTTACGTCGCCTATAGACATTCGCATAGTTTTAGTGCAGTCATCTCCTCCTATTTTTCATTGGGCGACCAGCAACTCACAAACCGCATACAACGCGGACGAATCACGTGAACAAGAGGTACCAGTTCCGCTGTAATTCAGCAGGGCACTCACTACCACTCTCTACTGTTATGAATGGGAAAATACTTAATTGAGATGTCCAGTTTTAGATCCCTTTATACAAATTGAAGCCACATGTAAATTGGTGCCAATAAGGTAACGTAAATGAGCCGAAAGAAACAAAAGCCAATGTCCACGGCTCGCCGGTGGCGCAATCTATTTTTTCCTCAGGACCCCCAGAAGTTCTCTGTGACATGGACTTCTACATGTTAAAATTAAGATATTAAATTAGAGGCGTCTAGATGAAGCTGACCGATAGAACTGGACAACTCCATCTGTGGAGGTGGCGTCGGTCCCTTGGGGGACTGACTAGCCGTCAAGACGCCCTAATGATTTGCACCACCTCGCCAATGGCGGCACTGATGGTGGTTTTAGTGGGTATTCGGCACTACTATATAATGTGCCGCGTACTGGACACGCCACTGGACGCCACCCAGGGCCGGTACGGCGTGTATCTGGGGACAAACGAGTATAGGAGCATTTCAACGAGGAGTGTAGACCACCAGTGTGGACGTTCCAAGCTAACCACTGCACCACCCAGGTTCTTCGAATCACAAACATTAAAATCAGCCAAGCGGTTAAGACTAGCAGAAAGCATAACCTAAAAAAATCATTACTATCCTTCTGTCGCAGTCAGATAATGTTCAAACCGTAACCATAGCTGTGTCTATCATTTAATATTGCGAAAACGCTGTATTGTACCGCCGTAGTACCGCGTTAGACAGTAGTTTGTGCATAAATTTGCATAAAGCAAGGCTCACCTGCTAAATAACTTATTTAATAACAACGAGCGCCTCCATTACATGCTCCAATAAATTCTGTTGTATCGCAAAATGCTTTCTTCAATATTTGGTCTTTACCTCGGTTACAGGAGATTTGTATAAAAAATTTGATATCACCATTAGCTACTCAGAGTACTGGCTATAATTTTCTATGGAATATCGCCATTTTGATGAGAGTTTGTTAATTTCTTTGCTGCTGAAGTCTGCCGGGCGGGATACCATACTAAACTGAAATAGATTTGACAATTATACAAACTATAAGGTCAACTGAGACGAGCTTAGCTCTCCTATCCTGTAGCCAATAGTAATGCATGACGCGTGCAATAGGCCGTACAATAGACGCAAAAATACTATAAAAGTCTATAGAGAGACGTAAAGAACCGTTATTATAGAGTGTTATGGCAGTTAGTAGTATATCTAAAATAGGTCCCACAAGTTCGGAACATCGTAACAATAAAATGGCAGCCGCGGCTACTAACTCGGCGCACGGACCCGTGCAAGTCCACAAAGTCAGATAGACAGCTTCCGGCCGCACACCTGGCGCCTGGTAAAAAACCCTTTCCCATTTTATGTCCACCATAAATTGGTAGCTTTTTTGGGGTCGTGCAAAAATTTATTGCGATTTTGTGCGCAGTTTTATTTGTTATTTGACCCGTCAGCTATATATTTTATATCTGTGCTAGTCGGGCGAGGGAAACGTCGACACATCCATTTTCAATGTTTTTTATTTCAAACAATGTGTGATGAGTGGAATGATTTTTTTTTTTTGACGAAAGGCCTAAAGCAAAGGGGATCTTCTACAGGACTATCCAGTCACAGATAAATACATATGGCCTGTTGAAATCAAATTATAAAAGTAAGCCCTAGCAAGGGCCTTTCATCTACGGTCCGAGAATATTCCGTACATCTAATGGGTAAAAAACATCTAATGGGTTGTAGAAGATGTGATTCACATTCTGAGGGAGTGTCTTAAGAGCGCTAGCGTAAGGCAGTCTATCAATTGAATAATAATAACATCGACTTACCACGCCACGTGTCGCAGGTACCAGATAACGGAAATATGTTTAATATATTTCTAGATTTACAAAATTTTATACAATAAAGACTTTTATTATATAAATACACATGAATATCCATGACCTGGGATTGATTCGAGCCCGCGACCTCTGGCGTACAGCGTAACACGCGGACTATCCGCAATGTTACCAATTGTGAGAGAAAGGCTCTCCCCGGTCGTGCGGGCAGGCTGCAATGCAGCATGGCACTACCACTTCGTAAAATATTTAATGTAATATCAAGTAAAACAGGTTTTTGTGAGTCAAATGAAAAGCTGCGATAACATTATTGTGCTGGTCATCAATCACCGTGACCTGAACAAATTGAAAGTACAACCCCCGGGGCTGAGCGGCGTCACCTAGCACTCGCATCACGAGCCATTTACTGATAACACGCCTCTCCGTCATCATGTTAGTAAGAGGTAGGCCATGCTGCAATGCAGCGGAATTGGGCCGGTACGACTGGGGAGAAACCTCTCGCTCACTTGACACCTGTGTAAAGTGCGGTTTGTGAGTAGCCAGTGGCCCATTTGTTGGAAGGTTAAAATATGTGCAACGCATCGGCATAGTAATTACGCTGATATTCATGGGCGTCACAACGTTAGAGTTCTTCAGTTTATTATAAAAAGCCAATAAGAGATAAAAATGGATGAGGCAGCGGAATCAGGGCGTCACAACAGGAGAGGTACCGGCGCTCTGGAAATAGGCGTGAAGTGTCATCTGCTGCCTGTAAGAGAGTGAGATGGCTCATATGAGATGGGGGAGAGTAAAGCGATTCAACTGTTTACACAGATTTACTCATACATACCACCCACTCGTGGTGGATGGGGGGACAGTTCACCTCTGTCATGATAGTACTTCTAGCCCCCACGATAATACAAGGCCAACTTTAGATGCCGCGCGCGAGCTGGCCATCTCGTTGAAGAGGGGGTGCGAGGGATCCACAAGCTCGCCTAGACCGTCGCCCGATGTCTTATTTATTATGGTAACCGATGAAGCTGCCCTGGACACTTTCGTTAGCATGGAGCAGTCAAAAACAAAACATAGCCACATCTTTTTTTTTGTTTTCGCAGAGAAAATGATTTAGACACCGTCCAACCAGCCCTGGCTGAGCCGGAAGGCGGAGTCGGACTCTACACTACCGACTACAAGCGTCTGCGAGTCCTGTCGGCCGCCATGTGGAGTATCAGCGACGGGACACACTACGCACGCTTACATCGCTGACCAATGGACTCCGATGGTTCCATTGAAAACCCTCGGAATCATTTCACGTATTTAGGAGTATAATGTTCTCTGAAATAAAAACTTTTTTCTGTGATAGCTGACGTCATGGTATTGTAATTATCAAGTTTTGATGTTCGTCAAGTTTCGTATATTTTCCTTGGTCTTATCTCATCCCTTTCAACAGAACACCCGGTTTTGTGACGATTGTTATTTTATGACAATGATGTTTTCGTCTTCAGCGAGCTGTGCATAATCTATATGAGCTGGGAGCGACAAATAATAGCACAGCTCAGCAAGCCGCGTACACAGCAGCTAAGCCTGACAGATGCTGGTGGCAGCCTACTAGCTTTTACAGAGGATTATATAACGTAGGCGGTCTTTATTGTTTTTGGCAATGCAGCAGCCGAATTGTGTCCGCATGATCAAAAAGTACCCCGTACAACTCATAAACTTAACTTAAAGTTATATCGTGACTTATTTAAATACAAGCTGCAGTTTTCGCCTTTGGTAAGAGGCAGGATCATGCTGCATTGCAGCCTAATTGGGCCGCCAAAACAGTGGAGCAACCTTTTTTTCCTGAAAATCAAGTTATTGTTTCAGAAAATCTTTTTTAAAAAGGCGTGTGCGCAGTTTTATACACGCGTTGGAAGTTATACTCCTTTGGCGTAACAAGAGAACGGCTAAAGTGTTGACGATAACTAACCTCGGGGTTGCTCATCACTTTCCCTGACGCGCAAAAAGAAGTATAAATTCAAAAATTGCAGCCCTAATCACGAAAGTCTCGGGTATCATACGTTCTGATATCACAAAGCTATTAGAAGTACCGTATTAGGTCTAATTTTTGAGTTTATTGAGAAATCTAAGGTGTGGTATGAAAAACATAAGATGCGTCATATCGTGTGCAACTCTAGCCGGCTACTCTAAAGTCACATGAAACGTGAGAGCGTAGCCACGTGAGCGATATGTTACAGATAGAGACCGAGCACACATCAATATTTTGACCAATAGAAATACGAAGTCATATTGCTTAGCACACCATCGAGATAGAGATAAGTTTAATTAGTCCAAAGCTCTATATAGCACAATGTCTAGTTCTAAAGAGCATATCTAGTTTAAGGCCACACCGCAAACCGTAGACCGGTGTTACATCTCAAAGTGTACCACTTCAAGTGAAAGTGTTCAAGTCAAAAGACATTCTGTGCTTACCACTTTGTGTGTATCGCTCTTTAATTAAAATCGTTATAAGCGGGAGCCGTAAAACCCCCTTCGAGTTGGTCGGGGGATTGCGTTAGAGGTAGCGAGGGGGGTTTGTTTGCAAACAACAATTCCTATAATCGCATTAAAAATTTCGCTTCTCATTATTGTCCACCTCCCCGACACGTTCTTATTTAATTAAACGCTTTCATGAAAATACAACAACTATTTGCCGTCGCTATTTGTTCGCTACTAGCCGTAAGCTGCGACTTCGTCTGCGTTGCCTAAAGTTTAGACAATTTAATCATATCTATACTAATCTTAAGCTGAAGAGTTTGTATATGGGGCACTGCATTCTCTCTGCCTATTCCATTGGGGTACTGGCGTGAAGATGCGTGTGAAAAGTTTGTTTGTTTTAACACGCAAATCTAAGGAACAATTTACATGAATAGAAAATTATTTCTGTGTTGAATAGTCCATTTATCGAACAAGGTTATAGGAAATAAATTGTGATAGTTTTTTCTGCAAAGGGGGATGTAGTGCCATGCATAGTGCATGACGCTTCATACTTCTATGCAACGGAATTGGGCCGGCACGACCGCTCGCTTACGTAATGTCGCCGTGAAGCGACATTTCAGTCTCGCGTTACGTGCGGTTTGGTAGTAGCCGGTGGCCCATTGGGGACGGAGGACAGCAACGCATCGGCATAGATAATACCGCCGTGAAGTGACATTTTAGTCTCGCGTTACGTGCAGTTTGTGAGGAGCCGGTGGCCCATTGGGGGAAAGGAGGGCAACACACCGGCATAGTAATTATGTGGATGTAGGTAGCTGTAAAAATAGCTCCGATTTCTCACTAGCCCCCCTATTTTTTTAAAAGAGAGGGCAGGAATATTCTTTAAAATGAAAAGCTTATATTTTTTTATAAATGGAGTGGCCTCAAGGTTTTCTAACCCTTTTAAATAAATGATGTATTTAAAAAGAAATCTACTTTTGGTTCCATTTTGAAAAGATTTTCAAATGTGAAATTCACACTACCTATTTTCTACCTTATAATTCTTAGTGCGGGGGGAGAGTGCAACGTTACCTCTTAAACCGAATCTTTATGTATTTATCTTTATTTTTATTGTTAAACATAATGACGGTATATCCGAACCTATCCATGAACATAAAATTAACTGCTAAGGTCCAACATAAAAAACATATGTGTTGAATTGGGACCCTCCGTTTTTTGTGGGTTTAAAAAATTATTACAACGGCCGTGGCAAGAACCAAACCAGGTTCTCTGTAAGCTGAAGAAATGGCAGTATTAAAGTAAGTATAGGTTTAGTTGGTTGCATATTTGCAATATTTGCGTAAATTCTCGAAAACAAAGTACAATACGTGTGGCTATCATATGGCTGCTGATCAAGAAGCCAGCAGACAGTTCAGGTGGTTTATCTATCTGCCCACAAAGTGTCCTCAGCGAGCATTACTGTGCGCAATAACGGCATACCAACTTCGCACCATTATTCTATTAAACGTCCGTTTTGCATTGCCGGCGTGCGTGGAAATGCTTACTACATTTTGTGCTAATCGTTGAACACAAATCACCTTTTATTGTGTTATCTATTACAATAAAACTACTTGTACGGATTTTTTCGCGGTTTATTTACTTGTTTAATTAGAGCGACGCTTCAGAAGCTTTGCAGCGTGGTCCACCATGGTGACAGGGCACTCGTGAGCGTGGTTGCTGTAAAGCTTCTGAAGCGTCGCGCTAGTTAACCGCGATAAAATCTGCAACAATAGTTTTATTGTAATGAGTAACATTCGCGTAAACTTAAGAAATCAATACGTGTTATTTATTGCAGCGTAGAGTTTAAACTAGTGAAGAATTCTCCACAAATGTAGCTACAAAGGAAAAGAAAAATTTGGTCACCTGATAGTTCACATACTCCAACTCTGGCCAACTCTCAGTTGCGTATCTGCTGGACTTCATAATCTAATAAAGCCAGTAGCCCATGGGGATGCCCTGATAGGGGGCAACAAATCTACATATACGGATGTTAGTGGGAGTGGGTAGTTACTAATTGGCTCCGATTTCACCTTTGTCCCCTATGCTATAAAACAATAATTATAATTATGGGGGTCAAAAAAGAGACCTATCTAAAAATATACAGAAATGAGTTTTTATATTAGTTTTAATTTGGAATAAGTTTAGCTTGAAATATGATTTTCTATCAGTTTTAATTTGGAATAAGTTTAGCTCGAAATGAGTTCCCTCTCCAAGCAGGGGTAAGTACAAAAACGGGGAGAAGTGGTGTAATCCTGCGTTGCGGGATACATTGTAAGAGAACGCGACGTCCTGTCTCTAGCGGATCGTTTTGCAACCCTACTTACGATGTTTCCATTATTGCAGGATAAGTATGTGCACAGCGAAGAAAAGAACTGTCAATAAATATCCCATACGATGTTTGGCAAATACTTTAAGAAAAGTCAGTGTCTAAAGTCGATGAGATTAGAAGTCTAAGATATGAACACAGCGTAACAGTTGATATGCACGATTCACGCAATAATTGCCGTTAAAACATCTTCAACACTGTAACAAGAACGTTTTTCCGGCTGGATAGCTCACCCTACCAGTATTATAAACACGAAAGTTTGTAAGTTCCAATGGTTATTTATTACACTTTCACAGTAAAACGACTAAATAGATTTTAATGAAACTTTACGACTGAATTGTACATTAGCGACAAATTATTTGTGTGAAAAAATAGCTTATACAACTGAATTGTAAATTAGCGATTAACAATTTATGTGTGTGAATATGTTCGCAGAAGTCCGGGCACCAGCTAGTATGTATGTTAAGTTAAAACACGAGGCGAAAACTTTGGACCCTTTTTAGCGAAAATTGACGGGGAAGTATGAAATTTGGCACAACTATAGCTTATATGTAGGAGCAGTGCAGTGTAATATTTTTATATAACACGCATTAAATTTTAACATTTTTATTAAATAAAACGTTACCCACAAAACGCATGTTAAAATTTTAAGAATACGCAAATTTCGCAATCTATTTAATCAAGCTCTATTAATCGATATTTTGATGTTAACTAAACTTGAACAGTTAAGGACGATGGCCATCGCTTATCAGAAGCTCTCGTCCACCTCCCGTAGTGAAATTCAAATGTTTGCACACGCACACAGCGACCCGGCCCTGTCGCCGTGAATTATGGATAGCTAGCGCCGCGCATTCGCCGGTTATTATAAATTATATGCCCGATGATAATTAAGTCAGTGCATAACGCCCCGGTCGATTGCGGGCGATCAAATTTTCATCATTATGATTTAATGTCATTATTCTATTTCATCATAGCTTACTCCCTCTTACATGTTGCCTTCCTAACTTATTATCGCCCTAACTTATTATCGACTTAAATTATTATCGCCCTAAACTTATTATCTTCCTAAATTATTATCGGCCTAATTTGTAGTGCCCCAACTTACTAACACCCCAACTTACCAGCCTAACTTATTAAAGCCCTAACTTACTATCCGTCTTACTTACCGTCTCATTGTTTTAGGAAGAGGTAGTGCTATGTTGCATAGGAGGAGGTAGTGCTGCGGGTGAGAGAGGAGGCTGACGACGCGGCCTCCCCCCGCCGACGACGAAGGGGGGCACGAAAGAGGCGCTATCTGCAGCGCCTTCATAGTGCCCCTGTGTTCCATGTCGGGCCGGGATGGGAACCCGGTCCACTTCCAAGACACGGCGTCGTGGGGACTGTCTTAGCGTAGCCGGACAGTTCCCGAGGAGGTGAAGTCTGGCCTTTTCCCCGAGGCCAGCCTGTCGCTGGAGGGGTCCTGTTGCCTGCAGATCCGGGACCCTCCACTTATAGCGGCTGAAGGCTCCCGTAGGGGTTTAGTTGGTATTGCTACCCAATGGCCGAGTCCAACATAGGTCTGGGGGTCTACCCAGGCTCCCAGGTATCATGCGTAAATGCATCCCCCTTCGTCACCAAAAAAAAAGGAGGAGGCAGTGCTATGCATAGTGCATGACATCTCTTATGCAACGGAATAGGACTGGCACGACCGGGGAAGTACCTCTCGCTCACTTGATACCAGCGTAAAATGACAGCGTCGTTGTCGCGTTTCGTGCTGCTTATGAGTAGCCGATGGCCTATTGGGCGGGATGATAGGAGCGCAAAGCGTCTACGTAACAATCATGCGGATTGTCCGTATGCCCCCTTACACTATAAAAATTTAAAAAGCCTCCCTAACTTATTGTCACTATAACTCATTATCGCTCTAACTTTTTACCGCCTTCTTTACGGGGAAACGCATTTACGCGCCTTCACTGACCCTGGGTGGGGTCCAGTAGTGTGTGGGTCTCGCGGCACATATTATATTGCCGAATACTTACAAAAACCACAGCGAGTGCCACTAGTGCCGCCTTTGGTGAGGTGCCCCGGAACAGCAAATCATTAGGGCACCTCGACGGCTAGTCAGCCCCCAAAGGGACCGATGCCACCTCCACAGATGGGGTTGTCCCGCAGCCCATATCAACCCAACCGACTTTGGGACAGTGCAATTGGGTGAGGCTCCCATCCTCGCTCCCAGCCCCGTGAGCAAGAGCGGCGCCAATTTTCTCTTTTGTCCCCTCTTCTTATAAGAGAGGAACAAAGAGCGGCACCTCCTCCCGCTCTTTAGTCCCCTCCTCCTATAGGAGGGGTACTAAGAGCCGCCACTCCCCGGTTCAATTGTCTTCGCCCAAGGTGTCTCCGTTCACCCCAGGCTACTAAGCCCCACCGCCACGACAAGGCTTGAACCATGGTGGCCCTAACTTATTATCGCCCTGACCCATTATCGCTCTAACTCATTATCGCCTTAACCTATTACCGCCCTAACTTACTAGCGCCCCAACTTACTACCGCCCTACCTTAATAATTTTATTTTTCAAAATAATACTACACCATTAATTTAGCGGTTAATAAAATACACTCACTTCCTAAATTTAAAATGTACTGTACCCATAATCACGAAGTAAAACGTCTGTGACATACGGACGGACAGACAGACTTTACAAGAACGGCTTTTTCCATTTGGCTACGGAACCCAAAAAAATAATTAGTCATAATCTGGGCTAAAATAGTTTACACAAGCCACTTGCTACTCATGTTTACTAACATATTTAATATAATACAAAATACTATTCATTCATTTACCAGGTTTGGTAAAGGTCGTATGCACGGACACATCTCATCTAAAATCCTTAGGCGCGAGATCGATAATCGTAATCTCATTCGAACGGGAGACGCCTCGTCACACAAACTGTGTATGACTCGGTGCTACATCAGCTGGGAATACCAGGCCGACTTTTGGCAGACATCTGGGAGACATCAAAAAGCACATCGCACTGACGGCCTGGTTGAGGTTGGCAGTGGACGTGATGATGATGAAAAGGCTAATCGGGCGGAAATAACGAAATTGTGCAGCCATCGTCGTATCTCGCATAACTCACGTAACATACAAGTAGGAGTAAATCCGCTTCACATAAGTCGCGAGCGCGATATGTCATTTACGACCTTTGGCAGGTGATTTCCGAATCTCGCTCACATGAAACGGTAGCAAATTAACAGCAACGTCGCCTTTCATGCGGTTTATGAGTTCCCGGTGGCCCATTGGAGGGTCGGAGAGTGTCATATCGAGAGAAACAGTTGTGCGGATGTCTATGAAGGTCGATAGTCATCAATAGTTTCCAATTGTTCGTTGGTCCCATAAGGATAATAGTGTAAGGTACGAAAAACTAGCACCGCAGCTACAGCGGACGGGCGCGATCGAGTTCGCCGCACTACAGTACAGTAAAGTGTAAAGTGACCGCCAATAGTCATCATAATGTCGTACTAGCCGAATTTCGGCAACGGCGGCCATCTCTAGCGATCTAGTGGTAAGCATGTTCAAGTACAGTATAGGCGGAGGGAGTCCCGAGGACACAAGAGTTGTTGAGATAATTCAGTTTGTAACAACAGTCCGAAATTAAGAAGTTGGCGCTGTTACACCACGGAGAGCACGTTGACGGTCGCATCGGATTGCCGACCTATCCCATAGGAGGAAGAGTCCTATTCCCATAGGAGGAAGAGTCCTATTCCCATAGGAGGAAGAGTGAGCACACCAATGTGTCAGTTGGCTAGTCTCGTAGAGATTGTCGCCGTGGCCGAAATTCGACTTTCTTTTTTACATAACAGGGGACAAACGAGAATCGGAGCCTTTCTACGACTACCAACGCCGATTAACATCCACATAATTAATATGCCGATGCATTGCCCTCCTCTCCCTCCATTATATGAGCGAAATCCCTCCCAGGTCGTACCGGCCCAATTCCGTTGCATAGGCGGATGTGGAGTGACGTGTGTGGTGCACGTCACTTCCTCTTTCTAAAACTTGGGCGACAATGTTGTTATCACTAGTACTATTGCCTACTACGATGTTACTTAATGCGCACGATATAGGGAACAATGTTTATAGTTCAGCGCAGTGTTTACTTTACCTAATTATAAGTTGCCATCGTAGGAGGCGGAGGCGTGCTCCAGCGCGAGTTACCAACTTTACTTTAATGTAATATACTTTACTGCTAATAGATTTCATGTAGTAAAATACTAATAACATTAAGCTGAAGAGTTTGTTTGTTTATTTGAATGCAACAATCTCTGGAAGTACTGGCCAGAATTAAAAGTTCTTGTTGTGTTGATAGTTAATTTATCGAGGCAGGCTATAGGCGCATACTCATACGTTGCTGTCACTACAGGGTGTTGCTATAAAATATATAAGTGCTTCAATAACTATTTATCGGTGTAGTATATGACATTCCATATTATTCTATGTCATCTTCCATTTATTTCTAACCTAACATTAAATTAAAGAAAGATAGGAAGAGGTAGCGCCATGCATAGTGCGTGACACTACATCCTCCTATGCAACGGAATTGGGCCGGCACGGGAGGTTGCTCTCGCTCACGTAATACCGCCGTAAAGTGACATCTTCAGTGTAGCGTTTCGTGCGGTTTGTGAATAGCCGGTGGCCCATTGGTGGGGGAAAGGAGGGCAACGTATCGACATAGTAATTACGTGGATGTTCATGGGCGTGGGTGGTCGTAAAAAGGCTACGATTGGTCATTGCCCCCTATTCTATAAAAGAGATAGATCATTAATTACACTGCTAAAACCATCTTTTATTCACTGGTGAAGTCGAACTGGATATGTGATTCCACAGTGCTTTTAATTCGTCCAAATCCCGGTCTACGATGGTAATATTCGCTAACCCATATTCGGAAAAAAAGCGCCGCGCGTAGGCGAACTAAGACGTAATCGCCCCTCGTGGCCTTGGCCGAAAAAATGGCCTCGCCGAAAGAAACACTCGTCGATCAAGTACTTGGAAAAGAGAGACAGTTAAACGTGTAAGGGTTGATAATAGAGTATAGCGTGGTCCTTAGCATCATCATTTCAATATAAAACGATACTCAAAATTTGTTTCAAATTAAAAATATCGTAACAAGTTAATCCCCATAAATCGAGTAAATGAAATTTGATAGTAGTTTTAAAAAAATGTATATCAATTATTATCTAAATTGAAACATTAGTATCGAAATATTCCAAGTATTTGTTTGCAAACTTTCATAATTTGCGAAACACACAATGGTCATGAAGGCAAGTTTCTCGCGAACAAAGAATATATGCAATGACAGAACTTACTTGCGTTGAGTGGTGTGGCGGACGCCCGCGCATGGTACGCGCCGGCGGCGCCCGCGTACACGTGGCGCGTGTAGCCCGCCAGCGTGGCAGTTGGCGGCAACTCCCGGCTACGTCCGCCTGTCGTGAATGCTTACTCTGCCTGCGCCATACGGTCGTACAGGGTGCGAGAGAGCCCACTATGTGCTACCTGGAACAAGCGAGACATAGAACTTTTAGCATGTGTTTATTATATAAAGTGTCATGTCCTGACTAAGTGATTCCCCTGATCACAAGTAGAAAAACAAAATGCCAATAGGGCCAACGGATAGCAGTTTTTAGTTGGTAGTAGCTATCGCTTCACGACCTGAGCCCGACACACACTTCAGGCCCCCTTGGGTTGGCGAGACCAAAGGGGACAAGGCTGGTGAATGCATTTTTCCTGCTAGAACCGATCACATGAACACCGCTCGTACCGGTCGACACACACAGCGACATATGACTGCCAGAATGACAATCTCACACACCGCTTACGGTAACGAGCCCGGGTTCGAATCCGGAAGTCGAGAGCTTAAACGAATGTAGAAACAATATAACGCAATTTTAGAGAGCTCTAAAAATAATAATTAAATCATTCCCATCCGTCAGAGGGTGGGGGAGGAGGCCGGCCTTCTCAGACAAGCCCGCCTATTGGTTTGGCCTATTAGTTCAACTATCATTATCCACGTCCCGTAGCATTAAAGAGCATCGTGCGGCGTCTCACTGGTGTGGGTAGTGGTAGTATTGTCCCAATAATAATAACCGTAGGGTGACGCCCACAATATCATTCCAGTTCATCTCTTCCCATCTGCGGGAAAAGACCCCTCTTTTACTCATACGACTCTCAGACCCACCGGTCTGTCCCCCTATCGTCTCCCTAAAACTAGAAGACAGAAGAAAAGTCTTCGATAGATCCGACGAACTGTAGGGGCGAGGGCAAAAGCGTCGCCAACAGTAATAGGTCCCTTCGAAAAAAAACAACTGATTTATCAACGTTACTTGGACTAGTGGACCGAATTTTGGTATGCAGCCAGAATATAAAATTTAGGCGTCCGCTATGAATTAATTTTCGATATTATAATTCTAAATATAAATTACTATAATTCTTCCTGTTTACCTCACAGGGGTTGAAAATAACGCGCGTGAAGCAGCGGGGCGCTGCACTGGCAGCAGTATTATTCGTATGAGTCATGAAGATCTAGAGGGAAGGCCAACAAGCTTCCAGCCCTCCTTAGAAACATCTTTTGTTAAACTTATTTGCTTTGAAAAAACCTAACATCGCTTTGAAATCCGGCTGGCTCAGTTGGTAACGAGGCGGTTAGTCCACGTGTTATGTTACTCAAGAGGTTGTAGGTTCGATTCCCACCTGTGTCTTGAATGTTTGTATGTATTATATGTATTTCTATAATAAAAATCTTTAATATATGAAACCAATAATTTTATAAAAAATATACTACATGAAATATATTGTCCGTTGTGTAGTACCTGTAACACAAGTCCTTACGGTACTTATCACAGGACTGGGCTGACGTGGTGTGGTAAATCCACAAATATTATTATTATATTACTAGGGTTAAGCTATATAAAGCACATTGACAGATATATTAAATATTCTATCTAGCGATGCATCCTAGAGGCATCTTCTCACATTTGACATGACAGTTATGTCAAAATTCCATTTTCCGTAGTCAAATCCATCTATAGACAGAATATTGAATATAACCGTTTGTAGCTCCATCATATACAGTTGAAGAGCGAACTTTCAACATAACATTTCGTAGAACCCAAGCGCAACCGCTCCGAGCTCGTTTAGTGAACAAACATGGCGGCAGGCACGAAGTGCCTGTCTCACCGAAACTGCACACGCCACGCGTGTAGTGATTGTACACAAACACATCGAGTGGGGCACTGCGAGCCGTGACAAGACTAAATATATACAGGTCATAGGGACATAGTCATAATAGAAATGTCGTCCTAGCCGAATTTCGTCTATACCAGCCTGTTGAGAAGAGCCATATGCGCTGGCCATCTTATAGTGCACAAGTGTTTGCGCAGACACAAGTACACTCTCACCCTAATTCTCCTACTCCGATGGGAAGGCAGTACGACTCGACCGGAGAGCTTAGGTCGACGGCAACCGACGTTTTATCGTGCTCCCGAAGCACGGCGGTGTAAAACTGGCGGTGACAAACATGGCGGGCCTCAAGAACACTTCCAGAATCCGGATTTATTAGAAATTAAAAGATCCTGCTGACACTTTTTGTTTCATTGCAGCCCCGAATTAAAACCTCACAAGGATTAACATGCTAACAACTAAACCTCAAGGCAGTTCTCATATTGACTTATGTGAGTACGCTATCGTGATTCGTGTGATTTGTGAGTGTGGAGAACACAATCCCATAATCAACAGATCGAACCAATCTTCCTGAATTTTAGGATCAGAATGCTTTCATATGAGCGACGCAAATAAAAAAGCTGTAGCTCGCAAAAGCAAAACAAGGATTTTCGGGGCCTTTTAAAGTCTTTAAATAAATATTTGTCGTTTTCATTAAAAAAATATTTTACTCGTGGGAAATGCTTACCTAAGCATCTGCACTCGATATAAAATAAAATCCCTAGAAGCTGTCTGACTGTATGATCGATTTTGTCTATTGAACGGATTCTCGTTCGGTTTACCGATTAGCGAGTAGTAGTAGAGCGGTAGAGCGATTGCCTAGACAGGTTTTAGTGTATAATTCCNCCCCCCCCCTGTTATTTATGGCCGATGCCAGGGCGGATCGCTAGTATATAAATTTATTTAATACATGTTTATGGTATGAAATGACTGACGTTATGTAAATTACATAATTAAATATTAAATATTTTTAGAAGTGAAAATAAAGTAATTAGAGTTGGCATCGGATATAGGGAGAGACAGATACAAGATATAATTTTCTTCTCTTTGGATTTTACCAGATGTTTTACTACTATGGTGATATATGATTAAACCGTGTCATGTTAATTTTCGCGTTTTTGTGAACTGTACTCGAAAAATAATAAACCGAAATGGTAAGTTAATTACGCCGGGATCGCGATTATATGTGGGCCCGATCTACATTACGGCGACAACAACCATTCGATTGTAACATCTATGCTAATCACATAGAGTTGAAAATGTAGTTTCTTAATCTCGCTAATCGCACGAACTAGTGTCCCGAAATGAAAAATTATTTTATGTTGAATATCCTTTTATTGAGGAGGGCTATATACCATGACGCTACGACTATATGCTGATGCTAATAGATGATAATCGAATGAAGCCGATATAATTGTAACACAATGTCCAATAAGCAATAACTTTTAAGAGGAACGTGTGAAACCGTAATTTATAATTTATTTGCCAGTTAAGTTTCTAACAGACTAAATGGGCCTCTAAAAGCAACATGTAAAACCGGTCTGAGTGAAATCAGTAACTTATGAATAGATTCACACAAGTATATAAATAAGTTAATAATTTTATTTATAGAAATTAATTTATGTTTGTTCTCTGTTATAGTCATTTGCTATAATATATTAAAAAAAAAACACAAAGTCTGTCGGGACAACTAGTAGTCAATAAACTCTGTAGTTTCCTCACCTTTATGTAGCCAAAGAATCGAAACTACCATAATGATCTATAACATTTTAGAAAATGTTACATAACATCTCTGTGTGTAACATCATGTTACATATCGTCTATGTTCATTAGAGATAATCTAGGATTCTAATTATAAAATATTGTTTCAATCGGTCCAGTAGTTTCAATGTAAACAAACAAATATATATTCAAATGTTTCTTCTTCATAAAATTAGTATAAATAATACCCACTGATTGATAAAAAAAAATTTCGGGTGCTCCGTCTGCTCCACGGAAGCCGGGTGAAACCAGACACCGTTGAGCGCTTGCCTGCAATATTACCATATTTAAGAGGGTCTACTGACATAATTGGCTATATTATCAAGTGAGCTTCAATAAAAGCTTATTTTAGGACGCCAAAGAAAATAAGTCAGCTTTTACCATCAGCGGAAGCCATATCCCTCTACAAGATGCAGAAGAGTACTAACTTGATTGTAACTGTGGCCTCTGTTATATAGGTCAAACTAAAAGATCTACAAAAACTCGCGTTTAGAAGCATAATATAGCCGATATGAAACACCGACGTGTTACAAAATCTGCGCTCTGTGAGCATGCCGAAGTTGGCCCCTGCCATTACATTAGATTGGATAAAGCGCAAATCCTCACTAGGAAACACCGATTCCTTCCAAAGATGATTTGAGAGGCTATTGAAATTTAAAAAACATGAAAATTTCAATAGATAAGATGGCTGGGTTATTCCCTCTGCTTGGGGCCTAGTGATAAATATAATCAAATCAAAAAGTAAACATAACATCTCAAGACAGCAAGGTATAATAAGTACTGTTTGCGTTAATCGAAACCACAAAATAATTATAATTCAAATAAATTATAATAATTTGGTGTAAACATTGTTACGCCTCGGGCTAGTTAAATAATGAAATAAACCGCGATAAATTCTGTAAAAGGTAGTTTTATTGTAATAAATCTGCCAATATAATCACCCACTTTCATCCACCCCCAAAAGGGACTTTCAAAAAGCTACTCAAGCTTGTTTGTAATATCATAATCACAAGACAAATTCACGAACACATTTGCCGACGCTGCCGCCCGGCCGCACAATAAAATGCATATTAGATAAGCATGTTTTGTTGCCCCTACGTGATAGGCTGTACGTACGTGATGCCGGCACCCCCATATTAGTTAGCTGTTATTGCGATTGCTAGTTTAGTGCCAGGAGCTGACTGGAAATATCGCGTGTGTCACCGGGAACGCCGCGCATGTGGTATGTCTTCAATAAAAATAACAATTTTGTGGTAATGTCTTTATGTTAGTTCATTTGAGTCAACGTTCTGTTTATGGTGTTTATCCGTAGATAATGTCGTCTTATGGGTACCGAGAGTGTAAAGGCATGAAAAGTAAGTAGTTTTTGTAGAGTTTAACATTTCTCATGTTTATGAGAAAGAGGAAAGAGCGGGTAAAAATAATAACTACATTTTCTTACTTTTTCTAGTAATCAAATCTAATCTTTATAAGAAGTCTATATTTACAATAAATAAAGCACTAAATAAGAAATATACAATTTCATAAAAATCCCCACTTTTTTGGGATTACGCCAGTCAACCGAGACCGTGAAAACATACATATCATGATCGAAAACAATTATAAAAATTATAACGAAATATCAATCACTTGTGGTGTGGGGCGCCATTAAATTCTATAAAAAGACGTCTAAATCGACACTTATAGGAAATTAGAAAAAAAAACATCAGCTGCTATTCTCCTAATGCAGATATAGGTCCTCTTAATGAATACAAAACAATTCGGTTTTTATCAGTCACTTGAACCTTTTAATAAATTACTTTTTCACAAAAATATTATTACAAGTTTAAAAATTACTATCTTCTCTCTAAAATCTAACTTAAAATCGATCTACGCATCTATCAACATAATTTCGAAGAATGACTCAGGCAGTTTTGTCTATTCCTTCCAAAACACATCAACGTATTATGTAGCTTCTCAAAACTATTTTAACAAATATCCTATTCAGATTGTTTAAAACTTAAGAGAAGAGCTTACGCAGCTTACAAAGACTACAACTATGGGTATAACTAAGAACCACAACTGTTTGATAGGCATTAGAGACTCGGGGAGTGGGGGTGAGCTTCGAACTATCATAAATCAAGAAAAGTATGACAAATTATGTTTGCAGGTGTATGCCCTGATTTTGTACGAAACGAGCTACAAATATAAGTTTGTGCTCGCTTTTTTTTTTCACTGATTTAATTATAATTTATTGATAATTTTCGGTTTTGTACATTTATTTGTAGTTCTTACTACTTGCAAAATTTAATGGTTCTAGATCAACGGTATTTTATCTGTTTTCCAAGAACATGCAGTATGTATGCAATTTCATGGATTCAATATGAATTTGAGCACGTGTCTTCCGCGCATTTGAAGATATTGCCAGACATAATAAAGACCAACAGACTAAAGATATAGTGTCAGACAGACAGATGAATGAACAAAAAAATCAATCCACAATGATTCATATAAAAAAAACTTTATAAAATGTATAAATGTATATATTTCATTTTCATAAAATTAAATTGATAATTCCTAACGGAAACAGTGTCTCCAAACAAAATAGTTTACACATGACTCAGGTGTTTATGGTACCCATTTTATCTACAGAAACGTGTGTCTGAACACACAAGTTTAAAAAAAATCTCGTATCCATAGACAAATACAGCAAAGAGGATGTACCAACTGCCAAATTCAAATACGTGACTTTTGTGAGTCGGACTTAAATCTTATTTAAATACAGCACTTTAATCTGATAAAATGATGATACCTAGTATTATGCCTACTTATCATTTGACTTTCACTACAGTCCAACTGTGCTGCACAGAAAAATTTGGGCCCTTTCTTTTTTTTTGTCGTTCCGTAGGGGGTCTAAAAATCCAGTTGAAATTACAAACATATGAAATACTGTTGTTTTCTATCTCATATATCGTATTTCTAAGTCAACGTAATCAAAAGATACAGTCTGCGCATTTGTAATCAGAACGTGGGTACGATCCATTTAATAAGGGTATAAATTCACTAATTGATAAATTTGAATTATATCATTATGAAAACGTAGATTTATGGTTCGTTTCATACAAAAGGAGCGGATTCACCGTCAAAAGTAAGTTTGTCGACTTTAATAAGTTGTCATGCTTTGGAAGCTAACCGTGCGGGCTCACACTTGGCCGATATTTATGTTGCATAAGGGGAAAAGTAAGTAATTGTAGCCATTTGGTAACTACCGACACGTAGCCTATAAATATCCGCACAATCAGAAATTTTGCGGAGTCAGATCCCGGTGAGGGTTTTGACAAACCCTACAAAACATAGCCATCACTTCACCTCACATGTAGTCGAGAGGTGCCTACCGGGGCGTTTCGTCACAATTTAGATGCAAAGCAGTACCTACCTCTTCCGTGCTTATGTCTTTTGTCAACCTTTATCTACTACTGGCTGTACCCAGCGGGTGTTGCTACGCGAACTACTAAAATAAATAAATAAATAAAAAAGTGCAAAGTGCAAAGTGT
>JAFELO010000842.1:32917-43231 GCA_017140195.1 Eumaeus atala
CGCGCCTATACTTTACGTCAAAATGGCGTCTTCGTTTAGAAACGTGTATACGGTCATTGTTGAGAACTTTATCATTTAGATAAGAGAACGTAATTAAATAATTGTATATGGCGACAATTTCTTAACTGATAAGACTGAAACAGAGTAAGATTGTTGTTGAGTTCGCATTTTTTTAATTTTTGTATGAATTAGTTTTCTGGGTATCTATTTTCTATTTAAAAATTGATGGCTGCAAACGAGAAAAATACAGCCGTAATTTATGTACTCTGACACTTCTTATAGTTACTATAGCAGTAGTAGTTATAGCTACGGTATACTATAATAAAAGTCATAATATACTTAGATTATGTAATAATATTATCTAGATATTAGATTTTTAACTCATCTGTGATTACTTGGATAAAGGGAGACATTTCATTTCAATGATAATTTCTGTTTTCCTAGGGCTTCCATAACCAACCCGGGTGGGGCTCCCCCCTAATTTTTTAATGACCGAGGGGAAAATTATAAGAAAAGTTGTAATTCTAAATTCAATAAAAACTTCAAACGATAATTTGTATCACCAAAATCGGTTTCATAGTTTAGATTTGCTGCTACGGAAAACTTCATTGGCTAGTCACTCGGTCTTGACCAGTTACTTTATAATGTATGGACGTATATGGTTTCGTCAACGTCAACATAAATCCTGCGGCCGAACCGGCACAATGAAGAATCAGTTGAAATTAAATTCGGCGGGAGCACATATTAATTACTGTTTCATATGATAATTTTATTTATGTGCACAACTTAATTTACTGTGCAAATATGTGTCATGGCCATTTGTCGATACGCTCCATTCATAATTTAATTTTAAATCAACTAATTAATATATTCCTGATTAGTATCCGTATGCTAATTACTGTAATTTCAAATGTTGTGTTGTGGTTTTTTATACAACATTAATATATTGAATAAACACAACAGCGTATACGTGACTGTTTAATTAATATTAATGTTATAAATTATTTTCTATCAATTAACATTGACTCCATTATATTGATGCAAGCTGCAGAATGTTTTTTTTAGTTCTTTTTTAATTATCTATCAATATATTTATACCTCTCTAACTATATCTACTTTTTTGTACAGTAAATTTTTTGACTAGCGATCCGCCCCCGATTCGCCTATATATATAGGCGAGGGCACCCTATAAAGTCTATGGTAACGTTAGTTATAAAGAGAAACATTTCATTGTTTGTCTGCATGAATAAGATCCGTAACTACTGGACCGATTTGAAAAAAGTTTTCCATTACAATCCTACATTATGATTTATGAGCATAGGCTATATAACATTTATGAGCATAGGCTATATAACATTTCTTAAAATGTTTTGGTCATTAAGGAAACTTCGATAATGTAACCAAAGGTGTGAATAAAACTTCAAAGTAAATCCTAAAGTTAAATATTTTTAGACGTGTCGCTGCCCCGGCAGACGTTGTTCGGACATAACTTGACTGTGTTGTCATTGTAACATATAATATATACAAAGCCGAGATTAAAATATGCATTCTTTATATATTGGTAAGGCAGTAAATTTTGCCATATTTCATGAAATATCCGTGCGAGGCCGGGATGGACCGCAAAATATACAGAAAGGTTATCGGCTTCTTTAAGCTATATTATCACTAGTTAACCATTTTCACCACATTTGATTGAGGCCGCTGGATTTTTTAATCAACTAAGCTTACATCCAACAGTGGTTCCCTGCAAACCGCTGAACGATCTCAATTTGAAATATAAGACGTAATACGTATCTACTGAACATCTAATATTTATAACCAAAGCGAAATGGAAACGTGCCCTGCCACTATGTCAAGATTTCGGGCATAATTCTGGTTATCCTAATTGGTGTTATATACATTATATGCAATTACTGGACAATGAGCGCTGCAAACTTTATACATACAGTTCGATCATAGTACATATGCTCTGGATTTATAACTACCCGCCCTTCTCTTTTCAGCCCCCGCGCTCGCCCTGATCGTTCGGCGCGGCTACCGAATTACATCGGCGTATCGGTACGACGTCGTCGACGCCACAGATAATGAGACGGGGCTGAAGAAGAAGAAGGAAAACATAAAAATGGATACCTCCCTCGTGACCTCCGGCCATCTGCCATGAGTTAGGTGCCACTTATTTTGTTGGGCGTTAATTTTCAAGAGCATAAATAGATATTTAGCTGTGAGATTTCATGATTTAAGCTGAGCAAAGTACAAATACGAAGCATATATTTCGCCTCATTTGTTTTTGAAAGTAAATTTGTTCCCGCCAATTTTAGTTGAACTATCACCCGAGCGATAAGTATATAAGGGTCAAACGAAACATTCGAACTCTGTGAAGACTACAAACGCCCATAAACTCTTTTCCTCCTCCCCTCCAATGGGTCATCGGAAACTCACAAACCACACGAAACGCAACAGCACAGCTGCTCTATTTACGATGTTATCTTGTGAGCAAAAGGTACCTCCCCGACTGTACCCTACTAAAAAATCTACAACACCTATGAGGCGAACATTTTTTCTTTCACGTGTTATATAGTTTATACAATGATAACATTTCGCCATAGACAAATTATGAATTAAATTCGATAGATCGGCTTACGTCCAATATATAAGCCAATAAAAAAAATACCAATACACAAGTCATTAGCACACACGCCCGTATATGAGATAAAAGAAATAATTCGGTACAACGACTGTTCTTTGAGACAAACGACATAAAAGTAACAAAACGAGACCGTGCATAGCGCGCATTCCTCCACAATTCCTCCCAGTGCCCAAACGTTTCGGATTCCCCAAACTTACCGACTTTTCCGTCCCGAATTCCAGCAAAGTGTGGCCGCATCGCACGCGTTCGATTTGCAAACATACGTACGAGTAAATGTGACACTTCCGAGGCACATTATCAAAACGTGATAATAATGCCATTGATCATTAGTATCCATCGTCCTACCTGTTGCGTTTCGTGTGGTTTGTGAGTATATAGAATACCAAATATACTGTCATTGCTGATAGGAGATGATTTGCCCTACCCACCTTCACACTGTTCTAGAGAGTCTAAGTGAATGTAAATTAAGACTCTCATTCAAGTCGCATTGAACACTTCTTAAAAAATATATATAAAAAAGGAAAACAAAATGTAACCATCACGAACTCGAATCTAGCCGAGGTCCGAGTCGGCGAGGTATCTCTCACTTACATGATA
Organism: Eumaeus atala; assembly: GCA_017140195.1. Taxonomy (NCBI): domain Eukaryota; kingdom Metazoa; phylum Arthropoda; class Insecta; order Lepidoptera; family Lycaenidae; genus Eumaeus; species Eumaeus atala. The sequence continues at coordinate 36,162 of JAFELO010000842.1, forward strand.
CTACCTTAAAGGTTACTGTTGTAACGTCGCGTTTCATACGGTTTTTGAGTAGTTGGTGGACCAAGGGGGACAATAATTGGAAGTGATAATCACCTAATATTAATAATAATAAATATTTGTTTCAGACAAAATAAAAATTAAACAAATTACAATTTTACAATATCTAAATCAAAATTTTTGCAAGTAACATTTCTTCTTAATATATGTTATTAAAATATTATTAATTATAACTTAATGTAATCTAGGTCTAGGTCTAAGTCTGGTGCTGGTGTATGTCATTTATTTATTAATTAAAGGCTCCGATAGCTTATTTTCCTCCCTGTCCTATAACAGCAATATAATGAAGTGATTCATAAATGTGGAGGACCCAAGGTAATTACGTTAGGATCGTGGTGCTCCGTAATCTCTGCCTACCCCCATTAAGGAGCTGGCGTGAAGAAGTGTTGCGTAAGCCGCGTCCAGGACCTACATAATACGCGCCCGTATGTTTCCAGTCCAAGTGGAGCGGCTATGAACGATTTGCTTCACAGAACACAGCCGGCCCCAACATGGCGCCGAATATAAAGCAACTCTGTACTTATTTATATCGGGACACTACGAGTATTTCCCGCGGGGAGAGCCGAATGCCAGGCTATCGGTAATGCTACTGATAATTTTTATATACAGCTTCGTGACCGAAGTGAGCTGTACTAGCTGTCGCGTCCGGCTCCGCCTGTTCCATATTCACTGAGACGTCTGAATGCAATAGTGTTCTCGTGTATGAGACTTGTTCCGAGTGCAAATTATCATGCGTGTGCATGTCAAACTAATAGTTTGCAGCGAAATTTTGTAATGGAATTCCTACTTTATGTGCAACTATAATCATAGTTTGAAAAGATTCGAAAGGTACCTCTCTCAGGAAAGGTGTTAGCTATTCCGTCACGTTTCGTACGGTCGAAGGGGGCCAGTATGAGTCGTAAATAACGCTTCCTTGCTTTTATATCATAACATACGCTTATATGATGAGCAGACTAGTAAATCTAATCTTGCTATAAAATTGACGTTGGTGTGACTGGCCACAAGTAGGTTCGAACCCTAGTATATTGGTACATATACAAAAATTTACATGTCTAGAGATAGGAAATGTTGAAAAAAGCTTATTAGTGTTCGTGTGGGAAATGAATTATAAAAAGAACGTTGTTCTTTTTTGATAAAAGCCTTATATTTCACGTTGTGACCCCGAAATAAGACGTAGGTACGACGACAAAATTTTAAATTGCCTGCGAACATTCAGTACACAGCACGCCCCGGGGGCGCAAGTGCGAATTAGGAACAAAGGCGTCCCACGATTTATGGCTTATTAGACCTCTAGTGTTTGTTTTCGGTTTTGAATGGAGTCTTGCAATCAGTCCCGGGAGAGAGTGGGACATATCGGGGTCGGCATAATTACTTGCCAAACTAAATAACGTTAACTACGAATTCGTGCCCGCCTTTAATACGCTGAGTTGTTAATTGTTTTTCGCGTTTGGTCAATCAGTGTCTCAAGTTTTGTATAAATGGCTCGTATTACTAAGTACGAACGTTTAAATTTAAAATTGTATAATCTGTGTTTGATAATGTATACACTTAAAAGGGAAATCATGTGTATTTTCAAATAAAACTACAGGCCACAGCTAATTGTTTTATATTCAAAAGACTATTACTAAGTTTCCCTATCGTGTCTATGCCCTACATGGGGAGTAAGTATCGACCCGCGCACGTGGCTTTCGCGGTAATTACCTGGCAGAGTTTCCCTGGGGAACGCAAGTAATTAGCCATTGTGAATGAAAGATCTCTAATGAATGCGTAATAATTACACAAGTTTAGGCGTAACTAATATTTGCGTAAAGTTATGAAACATCATTATACTAGTATAATGATGTTTCATAACTCAGCCAGGCGTATCCCGCGGTTTCGCCTAAGCAGACAACTAGAGATTGCCAACGAAAGATCTTAATTATTGCGTAATAATTACACAATTAATAACCTCCACTGACAGTTTACGCGGATGTCACATTATAAACTTATGAAACATCATCGAGCTGGCTCTTACTAGGTACTTAGTTTATAGTATGAGGTAGTGCCATGCATGGTGCATGACGCTACATCCTCCTATGCAACGGAATTGGGCCGGCACGACCGGAGAGGTACCTCTCGCTCACTTGATACCGCCGTAAAGTGACACCTACGGTATCGCGTTTCGTACGGATTGTGAGTAGCCGGTGGCCCATTGACGACGAATTTAAAAAGGAGGGCAACGCATTGCATAGTAACTATGTGGTTTTTTATGGGCGTCGATAGTCGTAAAAATGTCGTGCCTACGGCTATAAAAAAAGAACTACATAATAAAATTTAAAAATAACATAAAAGTAACTCGCATTGATACCGCATAAAATTCAGAGCTAAAATTTAAAGTTAGCAGCACGCTTTGCCGAAAAGACGTTCGGGCGCCATCTTGATAAGAGGTCGAGATGCTAGCTTTTTCTGCTGAGCCCAACAGTCTTGATACATGGCGCTTGTCATTTTCTGTTAGCTCGCTACAACGTTATTTATCTGCCGTCCAGTGCCAGACGATGTTGATTTTAAAACTATTGTTTATTATTATCACGTTTTCGGCCTTTGCCAATTGGATGCGGTATGTTTGCTTTGCTGTGTTAGGAAATCCGTGATTGTAATTGTGTTATTGTGTTTGTTTTAAGCCTAAAGTTTTCTATTCTTCATCATCATCATTATCAGCCCCTATCGGTCCACTGCTGGACATAGGTCTCTTTTAAGGAACGCCAAGACGGCCGATCTCCTGCCTCGCATCCATCCCGGACCAGCTACAGAACGAATATCGTCTGCCCACCTGGTGTACGGTCGACCAACACTTGGTTATACTAAACGCAGCCTCCACTCCAGAACTTTTATGGTCCATCTACCATCTGATCCACTTCACTTCATTCACTTCTATTATTTACTTAAGACTATATTTCTAGCTCAAGTCCATCCATTTTGTGAATCGCCCTATCACTAACACATTATATAAAATGTTACATAAATAACTAAAAGGATGTTATATAGACAGGAACAAACGGATTTTCTAGACTTTTCCGTTACTTTCAAACAAACCGACCATGTGCGAGTCGATCTCACGTACCGAGGGTTCCGTGACCTTATCTTAAACGACAAAGAAGCGCGCTTCCTGTATGGGCACTCCATTGGTTATCTATTCTTCTTTTTATTACTTGTTTTGACAGCAGAAATAGAAATATTTATATTATTATCTGTGAAAATACCAGCAATTCATAAGATATCAACTGGTGACAGATAACTTGACGGACGGACATCGGAATCTGAGTATACCCATAGGATAAAACGGGGGCCATTTTTATCCTTTGGATACGTAACCCAAATAACAAACTCTACAAACTTTCATTAAACCTTCCATAATTGTTCTATTGCTTATTATATATAAATAAATACGCGGCGTGAATTTTTATTTTAAACGTTTATTTGAAGAATTTTAGTTGTGTATAACGCCACCAAAAGAAAAGTAACAAACAACAAAAAGTTTGATATCGTAAAATCAAGCTAAACAACGAGAAATGACTAAACAATACATGTTTGCATTACGTATAGCTGATATACAAGATGTTTGTCCCAAAACTCTCCTCAGATAGGATCATTACCCCGCTCCAGTTCACATACAGCCGAACTTACCTATAAGTGAGTTGTTTTATTACAATAAACAACCGCGGAATTAGATTTAAACTGCTTTCGACGGTTATTATGGTGCGGCCATTGAATCGGAGATTAAACAAGAAGCAAATAAAACCAATTCCTTCAAGTTTCGTGATCTTTCTTCTCAGTTTTGCGATTGGACGTAGAAAAATCATTTTCCTGTCCGTGCGATTAAAATGTGATTTTTGTATCATAAACGAGATATTTCATCCGGTACTTTTACTGACTTAAAAAAAAGGAAATATTCGACAAGTGTATTATTGTATATTTGTAGCACAATATCTCGTAATTAGTGGACCCATTTTTTATATTTTTAAGTTTTGTATGGTTCTGATCGTAACAGGTCGCACGCGATAAGGCTTTTCGAATTTATTTGTGAACGTATCGCCAGATGGAGTGAAAAAATAACTTGTTACGCTGTCTCTCTCACTCGTAAACCACACCCATTCCGAACATTACCATAACTCGTAACGTTACTATGGCGTCATACTTTTCGATATTGTTTCCGCCGTACATGCATCAAACGTTATCGATTTACAAGTCAACATCTCATTAAGAGATGATTGTATATATCAATATAGTAGAATATTTATTAAAGTTATTTTCGGACCTGAACTTATGCTGTGGAAGCACAGAAGGACAAGTTATAAACAACATAAACATGTTAAAAACATATTTTTTAATTTTGAGCATTAATTATGCGTCAGTCTGCTGATGGGCTTCACATATCCTTCATATAAGTGGTTTCTACACCACTTTATTATGGAACTACAATTAGCCTATGCATAATTTTGATCTAAAACTACATTTTAACCAATTTTAATCCAAGTCTGTACTTTTAGAGTGAAACAGAAATGTGTCCCCATTACTTTCGGGGCTCAACCGTCTCGATCATAGTACACGGGTACCAATATTCTTGTGTCTGCCCACTCCAGACACGGTTTACGACCGAACAAACGATGAATCGTAAAAATGTGCTAATTCCAAACCCATAAAACAAGTCTTATCGATACTAACACGGAAACCCTAGTCCTTGCACAGAACGCACGGAAATCGTTGGAAGGACCACGGGGCATTATTCTAGTATTGTAAACTTTTTTATATATGGAATGGGGGGGGGGGGCAAACGAGCAATCGGAGCTTTTTTACGACTACCGACGCCAATGCACATCCACATAATACTATGCCAATGCCCCCTTCCCCCTCCCAATAGGCCCCCTCCCTTCCTCCTCCCAATAGGCCACCGGTTATTCACAAATCGCACGACACGCGACACTGAAGATGTTACTTTACGACGGTGTCACGTGGGCTAGACTTACCTCCTCGGTCGTGCCGGCCCAATTCCGTTGCACAGAAGGATGCATTATGCATGGCACTAATTCCTCCTATGCAGAGTGACACTACCTCTTCCTAAACTCAGATCCAATTCAGATGAAACGCAGGATGGCACTACAAGGCTTCTGAGTTCTGACTTATACTTGTATTTGCTTTAAATACAAGTATTGTATACAGGCAACAAGTGAGATTTGGCACGACAATATCGTATCAATGCGAGCCCATCCGCCATATTGTGCACTTTCAATATTTTAAAGGTTGCATTCAAATTAATAGCATGGATTTCGGTACGCTGGCGTATTTGAATGGTTTTATATATACCCGTAGTAAATACACTCGGAGTTTATACGTTTCAAAACCACTCTTTCGTTGGTCTAGTGGTAATGTACATTCGGAAATCACGAAGTCCATAGTTCGAATCCCGTGGCAGATTGGAATGAATTTTTTCCAATTTTAATTAAAAGCATGGAGTTATTAGATAGGCGATGTTAAATGGCCTGTTTTTTCTTTTCTTTTGTCTCGTGTCACGATGCTTGTCCAAGTTAATATTCTAAACTACTGGACCATTTTCAACTTTAAATTGAAATAAGAACTTCGTCGATCTTAAAACATAGGCTATATTCCTTTTCAAAAAAATTAAATGAAACATAAATAAACTTGTAGAAGTTATTATGTACACTACCGACTTCGCCCCAATTTATAGTTTTTCTGACACCGAATTTTATATGTCATATGTAATACAAAAAGTACAGTGCGCAATTAAAGAAAATACTTTAAACTATCAAACTAGTATTAAAAAAAAAAATATTTAACCGTTCCTTCTTCGTCTTGGCCTGACCTTCTTCGTTGCATTAAGCACAGAGATTAATTACACACGAAATGTGTGTGAAATCCTGAAAACCAAACATCACAAGTAACATATAAAAGATATCAATTTTTTTTGTAGTAACTTTCTAAAAGAAATTAAAACAAATTACGATTAAAGCCTTCTAGAACGAGCTGCAAGCAAACAAATTTGGAAACACGTTAAGAACATAACGTATACTAAGAGGGAGCACGAATCATCTGCTATCTATTTTGGGGTAACACCCCATTCGTCCAAAATAACATCAGCAAAGTTTGTAAATCATTTCTTTGTTAACATAGGCCCAGACCAAGCGGGTAGCGCGAAAGTATAATGACAAGTACAAGTTAAAATGGTAACTCCTTTGCCGTGCTGCTCTGATACTATTTAATAAAAATACGTAGGTATTTTTCATTTCTCGAAATGATGAAGCTGAAGTAGAAGACAATCCTTGTCAAGGCGATTGTGCGGTTGGATGGGATAATATATCTTGAAAATAATAAAAGAATGTAAACATATTTTGACGCAGCCATTAACGTACATAATTCAAAAATGTGTATATGTGGGATATTTTCCTAAATGTTTTTAGAAAGCTGTTCGTATTCCTATTTACAAATCTGGTGACAAACAGGAAGCTTCAAATTATAGACCAATAATAAGACTCTCTTCGTTATTAAAAATATTACTAACAATCAGGTTAATTATTTAGAAAATAAATCGATTTTATCGGAATGTCAATTTGGTTTCAGGCCAAAAATATCTACCTCTGCCGCCATGCACAATTCGACAAGTCACACCGCACATGAAGTTGATCAGAGAATCATGTAATTGGAATATTCCTGAACCTAGTCGAAGCTTTCTTTTTTTTTTTTTGGAGGGAACTAATACTGGTTGGCGGCGCTGGTCCAGCCTCAACAGTTCGACTGACTACGAAGACTTTTTGTCTTCAGGTTTAGGGAGACGATAGGGGGACAGACCCCCCTCTTTTCGTACCTATACCCGGGGCGTAACCTATAATAATCATTTTTGGGACCGAAAAGGGGGAAGCGGCCCCCCTCCCCAGTCTAGTTGGACGGTGCGCGCACGATGCCGTTTAAGTTGCAGTGTCGTGGATAAGGATAATTGCGCTCGTTTAATGTTTGCCCCCCCC
>JAFELO010000842.1:49735-75035 GCA_017140195.1 Eumaeus atala
ATTGCTACCCAATGGCCGAGTCCAACATAGGTCTGGGGGTCTACCCGGGCTCCCAGGTATCATGCGTAAATGCATTCCCCTTCGTCACCAAAAAAAAAAAAGTTGTCATGTAGATAGAAACGGGATGAAGCTAGGATGAGGAAGAAGAAACAAGTTCTATTATTTTTATGGTGTAGTAGTGTATCATCCACGGCGTTTTCACAAATTTTCGAACGAAATTTCTTGATATTTGAATTGATTAGCCTTCTTCAGTTTAAGGCATAACTATCTACTGTCTTCAGAAACTAAGTGAAAAAGTTATAAGTAACAGTGGCAACTCTAAACATTACACCTATATGTTTTATAAAAGAAAGTCCCCTAAAGCTGTCTGTCTATATATGAGCTCAAAATCAGCAGAACGTATTTTCATTTTCACCAATGTGTGAAGCTATTCCCGAGAAAGTCTTTAGTGTTATTTGTTGGTCCCTATTATTCACGGGCGAAGCAGGGGTAGATCGCTAGTATATTTAAAGCGCATCCTATATCCCGATTCTGTACAAAATACTTGTAGTATGATTCAGTTTTAGCTAGCACCACCAGAAGAACGGTGCAATTGGCCTATTCAAGTTGTAAAGTCTCTACATATTGAGAGCCGCTGTCTTTTGAACGTGAATAAGCAAGCGAAAATGTCACGGCTCCCTTGTTTTCCTTTCCCGCCATTTTTTGTTCTTAGCACAGATTATAATAATTAAGTATGTCCTTCGTTCTACTATTATCTCGTTTTTTTATATTTAGCAACATAATTCTTGGAAAATTGGCCCTTGTTGTTTCACATAAGAATTTTTTCTTAATCGTTTGCAAAAATCGTAAACAACAAGGAATAACTCAGTGATGATGTATTTAAATTTTCTATAATCGGATATATAATTTTTTTCAAAATAATAAATGAAGAGAATATTTTATGTAGATCTTTTTTTATTAGTCTTAACTTCTAGGAACACTCTTTCTGTGTTAATTAATAGTGTAAGAAAGATGGCGCATGTCAGATACGTTTCTTCATTTTGAAAGTTTGCTTATTGGTTAAACAAAGTGATCTGTGTTCTGTTGTATAACGGATTAAAATCGAAAAATTTAAACTTCAGTGTTAAGGACAGCAAATAATGGAATTTCACTTTTCAATTTTAGTCCTTTTCAATGTCTTAAAATTTATTTTCTTTTCTACTGTCATGTTGTGGTAACGATTTTAATTTGATTGTAATACTGGCGATTTTAATACGACGCGATATTGTACCACTGAAAACAAAATAATGATGTTCCAATCATTATTCGTTTGAAGAAATACGTAAATAATTGTTACGATCTTATTGTTAGTGTTATTAATGACCCAGTCCCAGAACTTTGGTACCCATCATCATCATTATTATCCTTTATCGGACTACTGCTAGACATAGGCTTTCCCTTTTTTCTTTTTTTTTTTTTTTTTTTTGTTGCGGGGAAATGCATTTACGCACTACCACCCGTCATGGATGAGATTCGATGCGTGTGTGGGATTCGCGTATGAACCGAATATACACTAAGCCCCACTGTCGGCCGCCCAAACTGAGGTACTCCGGATCTGTTAGCAATACGGCACCTCGGCGACTGGCCAGTCACTCGTAAGGGACCGGGCTCCTCCAAAACAGAGGGACCGATAACCCCTGACCCCACTCAAAGAGGTACCATAAGCTGTGCATAGCGCCATCGCGGCACTCCCATGCGTTATCCGCGAGGCAGGCCATCCTCGATCTCCGCTTCTCTGGCCCACCCAGTGGCCTCCTTCTGGGACATGACTGTCTCGCAGAAGGAGGCCACCGCCTTCCAGGACCTGTCACTGTCGAGCACAGTGTAAGGTCCGTCCCTCCCATCGCCGCTGCCAAATCATGGCGCAGCACGGTCATCCAAGGCACACCTCTAAGGTGTACTGGATCGTGTCCTCAGCAGCGCCACACTCATGGCAGTGTTTGCGTTTGCGGTGCATCTAACGCTCTAGGACCGGGCGCAGTGCGTTGGTCGTACGTACGCCTTACATTGACTGTGTCAGGGCCTCCCCCCGCCTCCGAATCAGCGCCTCCTCTCCTCACCGACGTAACCATCGGAGGCCCTCCTGTGGTAATACTCATCTTGTATCCTCCCCTCTTGCCAGCAGTTTGCTGCAGTGAGAGCATCCACCCATACAGGGGTTCAGTACAAGGTCATACTCCGGTAGACTCTGGAGTATAACCTTCGGCCAGCAGCAGTAGGGCCTCCCATATTGAGTAGTAGACGGCCCAGTGCCGCGGCCACACTTAAGACCTTCGTCCCGAGCCGTCGAAAATGGGGGCCGAAGGTCCACCCGCCATCGGGAGTGAGTCCAAGGTATGTCATTGTTGGGCTCATTCGAAGGTGAGAACACGCAGGGGGTCCTTTCCTCCCAGTCCCGTGGAAGAGGTGGACTTCGGTCTTTTCAAAGCGAACCCAATCTGACTAATAAGGCAGAGCCTAGGATAGTAGGATCCTGTTGGACTCTCCATTAATAGCGGCTGAAGGCTCCCATAGGGGTTTAGTTGATATTGCTACCCAATTGCCGAGTCCAACATAGGTCTGGGGCTCTACCCATGCTCCCAGGTATCATGCGTAAATGAATTCCCTTCGTCACCAAAAAAAAAGATCCAGTCTTAACCAATATCCATTGGAGGTAAATGCTCACAATTGCCACCGACCGCGTTCCGGTGCGTCTGTGGTCCGACCGCGGTCCGGTCCGTCTATTTCACTGCCACTATGAAACAGACCGGACACCAAACAACCAGCTCACTGTAGCCAGTCCAGTTTCAGTTGGTTTGGGCAGCTTTCCTGAAGCTTCGTCACATTCTCACATCACCTGTACCACAGAGCTTGAACACAAAAGTCTTCAACCAATGCGTTCTCCCCGTGAGACCTACGGTTCCGAAACATGACCTCTTAATTTAGTACCGGTCCGCAAGTTGGCGGTAGCACAACGGGTTATTGAACGTGCTACGTTGAAAGTTCTCTGTCCGTCAGAATTCGTACCGAAGTGATAGGACAAAGAACTAAAGTGTTCGATATTACACGACGAATAAGTTCGCTGAAGTGGCAATGGGCTGGTCACACACTCAAAAGAACAGAAAACGAATTATTGGTTGATTGTTCACCAGGTGGGAAGACGATCTCCGTGCAGTACCCGGGCCGGGATGCATCCCGATAGCCGGAGATCGGACGTCTTGGCTTTCATTGAAAGAGGCCTAAGTCCAGCAGTGGACTAAGGGCTGCTAAAGGTGATGATGATCAATAAATAAAACTATATATTCTTTTTAGTGTTCACAGGGGATTTTGGAATTACCTAGGCAAAATGCCGGAACTCGATAGTGAGGTCTAACCTACAACTGTTCACATTTGGTGTGTACTATTTTCAAATTAAATCTTACTGACATGAAAGCGAAGAAAGTAAATATCCAAAATAACATTTTCTCGTACAAAACTACGATTTAAAATTACACCAGATTAGTCAACATAGGTAATAATTATTATTTATGAATACATTCCAAATTAGCATAATAACAAGAACAATATATTGATTATGACCACTCCGATTCGTTGAACGGAGTGGTTATTATTAATACAATAGATAACGGGGCAACAGTTTACGATAATTGTTGTTTAAAAATAAAACAACAGCATAATCCGTTATTGACATGTAGTCGTTATTGCTATCCCTAGTTATAATATTTAGCGAGACTATTTTGTTTCATTTCTGCTATGAGGGCCTTTTCATCATCACAGACGCCCATATATGCCTTATTAATTGTGTAGCAAACGTGTCGCCGTTATCCCGACCTTTCTTACTCACAAACTGCATGAGACCGGATTAGATTGCAAGCTAACTAGCACTTACAAAAGTGTATTCCTTTTTCGTTTATCTACTAGCTACTACTATATGGTTCAGTTCGTTACAAATAGCAAGTCGTCTCGGAATTTATTACACGATATCTATACTCAGGTGAAGATCGATAAAAGCGGACGCTACAAGATTTAAGATTTTTCAGGGTCCCATGGACACTAACAATGTTAGAATAGAATAGGAATACTTTAGTGTGCATATTAAGAGTTACATACTCTGTTACACATAAACAAACAGTGCACCATTATACTTTGGCTAGTGGTGTTATAATTTTATATTTTTATACTTACAAACACTGTTTGTAATTTTGTTTAATAGGATAAATAAATATAAGAATATAATAAAATTTAGGAGAAGGTAGTGCCATGCATGGTGTATCACTACATCCACATATGCAACGGAATTGGGCCGGCACGACCGGGGAAGTACGTCTCGCTCATTTGATACCGGCATAATCGCGTCGCTGTCACGTTTCGTGAGTAGCCCATAGGTGGGTGAAAGGAGAGCAACGCATCTGCGTAAACAATTATGCCAATATCCATGGGCGTCGGTAGTCAAAAAAAGCTCCGATTGCTCGGATATATATCCAAGGTTTCCCGGAACCCACAACTTGGGGATATTCAAAGCAAGAGTGAATAGGTACCTTCTAGGCACGCGTGCTTCGTCGTAGGCTTCTTCGTCACTTCCATCAGGTGATGTAGAGGTCAAACGCAAGCCTATCAATTTAATTTAAAAAAAAAGCTGTTTGTCTGTATATGATCGATTTTCTTATAATATGCTGAACAAATTTTCTTGCTGTTTCCACCAATGGTTGAAGCGATTCCCGAAAAAGGTTTCTTTTATTCACGGGCCAAGCCGGGCCGGCAAATACTTTATGAGCATCGTATAAACAAAGCACTGAAAGTACTTTTTATCCTCTGGTCTTGATAATAATAGTTAGATTAGCTTACCCACCTCCACTCATAGTCCTATTTGCTTACCGGCGCTGTGCCCCAACGTGCCATGCTTGACTCCCTACACATTATTTAAGTGCCGTCTCGTTATTTCACTCTCCCCTTTCTGGGGCCTGAAACAACAAACAAACATAGAAGTTGTCATCGGCCTCATCATTCCTGATTATCTCGAAGCAACTGCGTCGTTACCTATCCTTCCTCTTCGCGTGCCATGTATTAGCAAATGTCCTCAATTGGCTAAAACTCTGTTCCGTTGCGATCAAATCCTGATGATAGACTGGGCCTACTGTCTTCTGTTTGATGTCGTCCAACATGATGTTTCGCTCGTTTTCGTACAAGTCACATTGTGACTTCTGGAAAGAAGCAGTACAGGTCCCTCCCGTCGGCACACGTGGACCAGCGTGACTGCCAAGAGGAGATGGCGTCGTCCGCGATAACGCTTTTTCTTACGCTCCTTGCCCTTGAGCCCCACTCACTCCTCCTGCACGCGTCCCCCTATCGTTACATTAGCTATCGAAAGCATTCTCATACCGGGATGCATGTCTCCCATCTACAATCAGGGACAGTAGGGGGTAGGACCACTTATTCATTCCTGTGCCTAGTCTTGTCACCAGACGAGTACTCATAGCAATTCTATAGAGCTGTTTCGTCTCCACAGCATAAGTTCAGATACTTCATTGTCCCCACCATGGTTCAAGCCTTGCCGTGGCGCTCAGTAGCAGTAGGTGGTCCAGTAGCAGCAGGGGCTCGGTAGGCTGGGGTGAACCCAGGTGAAGGCAATTGAATCGAGCGGAATGCTCTTTGTACCTTTATTATAAGAAGAGGGGATAAAAGAGCAACAGGACGAGACGCATTTTTACCCCTCTTGTAAAAAGAGGTGACAAAAGGGTAACAAGAGGAGGCGTTTTTGCGCACGAGGCAAGGAGCGAGGATTAAAACCTCACCCCATTACACTGTCCGAAAGTTGGCAAGGTTGATCTGAAGGGCAACCCCGCCTCTACGGGACTGACTGGCCGTCGAGGTGCCCTAATGATTTGTGTTTCCGAGCACCTCGACAAAGACGGCACTGATGGAACTCGCGGTGGTTTTTTTTGCGGGTATTCGATACTATAATGTGCCGCGAATCCCACACACCACTGAACCCCACCCAGTCACAAAATACCGTAATTCGCCCTTATGCTATAAAAAGCATCGGTTACAGGTCTGTCAAGTGTCGCAGTACAATCGGTCCCTCGCGCTATCTCGCAGTGACACAAAAAGCGAAGCCGGCGAGAGTACAGCTAGGCCCGGTCACATGTGTGTGTGAGCGTTATTAATTACTCGCATAATGGAAGCTCTCGCAGGGCCTTTGATACCAAATACCTAACTTTGTCTATATTTTGTCTGGCTCCGCTGCTGGCATCCATTCATTACGCGGTACGTTATTGATGTGTTACCATGTTCTTGCGTTTACGCTGTCACAAAACGCACCACGAGGTCCCGGGTTCGGTTCTCGAGTGATTTGGTGACTGCTTGAAAACAGCAATAAGAGCAGAACATACAAAATGAATGCAGGTGACCGCAAATAAAAGTTTGTTAACTTGAATTCCTCACGAAAGAACAGAAAAAGTTTGGTAACTTTTACAAATTCACGCTCCTATATCTATATAAAGCATATGGGGGCAAACGAGAACTGAGGTCTCTTGAAAACTACCGACGTAAAGCCTATTCGGCCATCATCCTCTCCACGAGTCAAACGTTCACACCGAGCGCCGAGACTACAAAGTCAGGGGATGTGGTACCGAGAATAACAATTGTTAAATTAGCTGTTACAAACCCTCTCACATCGGGATGCATATCTCCCATTTGCGGGATAGAGCCCCCTCTATCCCGCAGATGGGAGATATGCATTCGGACATTCTTTCGACACATATCCTGGTCTCGTCGACAGACGGTGCTCGTCTTCTACCAAGATTTGTGTGCAGACCAGGTCACAGCAATCCGATGAAGCTGTATTAGACTTTGCTTGAAAAGCACACAAGCAAAAGGTCCGGTCCGAAAAGAATATGATGCCTTTAAATATCAACTTATTAACACAGACTGAAAAAACACAAACTGAAAGTCCGCACTACCGGGAGATCCGTCGATATGGAATGATATAAGTCCGATACTGCGGGACCCTAAATGCCCGTGTCCAACTTGCACTTGGTCGGTTTTTTTATAACCTACACTATACTCAACAACAATATTACCTTTCCAGACATATCATTTTGGCAATAGATACCGAATTCCTTAATTATGACGCTTACTTCCCGCTCTTATTGTTGCAATGCATTGACAAACGAATTGAAATCATTTGTAAAATAAATATGGCGTGATTAAAACGTTGTTCTACTAATATTGATATTCGCGCAATCCGCTTGTTCCGTGTAATGGCGGACCGCAGCTCCGCGGTTGGCACGCACTATTTGCTCGTTTCGCTAATGTCTCAGTGAATATTATTAGTTTAACGTTATTTTGATATTATAATTCATCAGTAAGAGGATCAGTAGGAGCCTATCTCTCAACGATTGCACACACACAATTGAATTGATCCAGCACGAGGATACAACACACACACACATGGCACTGCCGTAAAGTTACCATGTTTTTTTATAGAATAGGCGGACAAACGAGAAATCAGAGCCTTTTTACGATTACCGGGAGGTAACGAAGACAGCACGTCTGCATAACAATTATGCGGATGTTTGTGTGTCTACGAGCCCCGAGGCGGCTTCACCAGGATCGTCTTCCCACCTGGTCGGCTAACACTACGTCTTCCTGAAACAGCCTCTACTATAATCTGTAGCCTACAGTCTCTATACCATCTACAGCCATATTAGCAATTCGACGCCCATAGAAATCGGCACAACCTGTAGACAAGTAGATAACATTGGGTCTTTATCAGTCTCACAAAACGTAAAAGTATGTCCATCCTTTGACGTGGGTGTTAGTTACATTATGGTAAAATCGTACTTCCCTAGACGTGCCGGTTCAATCCGGTATCTATGCTTCAATATTAAATTTCATGCCCACAAGGTGGGGGCGAACAAAATCAATCGCGGAAAACCGCCATGACACTGAGTTCTGAAGTGAAGAAACGACTCTTTGGGAAATAAAGTTAATTTTTCATAATATCCTTGTGTCAACTACTAACTACGATAGATCCTTCCTCTTTCCCTTTCACGGGCCACCAGCAATTTCACAACTTCACAAAATGCAACATTGGTGTCACTTTGCGGCGACATCGTTCGAGCAAAAGGTACCTACCTCGCCACTCATGCCGGCTCAACTCAGTTGCAATTTATGGCACTATCTCCTACTTCAAAGTACTTTTATAAAAAACATAAGAGACATTCGCATACAGTCCGCCCTTTGTAAAAACGAAATATCAACGAATCAAATAAAAGTTCAATACTGGCTCAACGCGAATTCCTTTGTCTTACAAAAAATTATATTAAGAAAGTTACATAGCATTATTGTGTTCGAGTTTGAAAGGTTAAACAGGCCAGTACAATGAGACCAGATCGATATTACATTTGACGTCGCATTCCGGGCGGCATTGTTGTGTTTATAGTGTCCTTCCCCGGACGACTCTTTTCTTTAGCGGACGTCGAGTGTCTCTGGTGTAGGGTTGATCCTAACGAATTAATTAAATTGAAGTATTGGTGAAACTTTTTTATTGACTTCTAATTTGGTTGTCTAGGTGATTGGCAGATGACTCGGTGATCTTTGGCCTTTGGGTGCGTGATTTTCTATCAGTATAATGCGGTGCCCATCTTTACTGGAAATAATGATATATTCAGTGAATTTTAATATATCTAAGATGTTCGTTTTATTGTAGTTTTATTCGTTACATTGGACCATCACCTAACGTGTTATAATTTTTTTTATATAATAGGGCGGCAAACGAGCAATCGAAACCTTTTTTTACGACTACCGACGCCCATGATTACTACATCCACATAATTACTGCGCCGATGCGTTGCCCTCCTTTACCTCGCAAAGCGCGCGAAACGCGACACGGAAGATCTCATCACTGTACGGCGTTATTATGCGAGCGAGAGGTAGCTCGCCGGTCGTGCCGGGCCAATTCCGTTGTATACGAATCCGGAGGACGTAGGGTCAAGCACTATGCATGGCACTACCTCCTCCTATGCAGCATGGTAAAACCTCTTCCTAAAATGTGAACTCATTTTCCAATCCACGTTGTAGGATAAAAGAGTTTTATTAACTTTACCAAATTTAGTAGCTAATTCATCATCATTATCGGTTTTATCAGTACATTACTCGTCATAAGATTCTTTCCATAAATCCCAATGCGGGCAGTATTACGGTAGGTTGCTGTGTCTAGACAGTTATTTAAGGGGGGAAAAGAATATTCCAGGCCTCATAATTCCCATGTCTATCAACACCCATAAAGATCCACATAATTGTTGTACAGAGGAGGGCAATCCTACTCCGAAGGACCACCGGAAACTCACAAACCGGTGCAGTATATTGTAAAAAAAAGAGACAAATAAGGACTGATCTAATCGATCGATCATTTCATTTTAACTGATGGTGATTGCCGTTCATACTATTTCCCTCACATTTCCATTCCATATTCCATTTCCATCTGTAACGTAAACCAACCGCAAATATTATATCAATAAAATAACTCATCATACTAAACTATTAAAGCATAAAGCATATACCAAGAAGCAATTTATTATAAATACACGATATTTTAAAATGGACGGCGGGGTATAAAAACGTGAAAGCAATGTTTGTGCATTCCCCACAAAAAACTGCCGGTTAGAAAATATGCCTGAAAACGCGTACAAAAGAATAATATATAAAGTAGAACATTTAGCCGGCCATTTGGAATATAAAATTCGTGGCCACACCGCCGCGGACTTCTATTGCTGCTTTTAATATCATTAAGTTGATATTGTAGCGGCGAGCACACGATGGAGAACCCATATTACTTTATCTACGCGTACCTAAAAACAATATTCAATCGGTTGTATAATTTCGTCTAATACCAATGACCGTAAGCTTTTTCTTGAGTATGTTATACGCATTGAATCGTTACCGACGCGATGGAATTTCATGAGGAATTACGATGATGAAATGTGGGACACAAGAAGCTTTGCATGTTATAAGAATCTGTACTCTGCGCCTGTCCCGTAGGAAACAGGTTTCAGCATCAGCATAATATTATTTGATTGGAATTTAATTGTAAATTAAAGTTCATGGAATGAAACAAATATTTAGTGTAAAATCGCGTGTAACATTTCGTACACAGCGTAACGCCCTTACGTCTCATAATCATATTTATTCTTAAGGAGTAAACTCCTGTCACGTAACTGACCTCACACCCGCCAATTGTTTAGATAGCAATAGAGATCTGCCCCGGTTTAAGCCTCATTAGAACCTCCCTCGGGAATCGCTCTATCCATGGAAGAACGGAATCCCATATTTTTCTGTGAACTCAGCAGATAATATTAGAAAAAAGTGCATAATTTAAACATACTTTTTTGCAAAGTTAACCTTACGCACATGAATTTAAGTACTTTTTACAAAGTACATACACATATGCGCATGTTTTATACGGACGGTTTTATACGCTGACAGTGTAAATCAAAGTTAGCAACTGTATAAAGCACCAGAACTCTTGTGACAATCGTTTACTTTTTACTTCAACGATAAATAATATCTACCATCTTATTATGGACGCGACCTAAACAAATTCTACTAACACACTAATCTCATTTACATATTAAACAGAACTTGGAAAATATTGCGGTTTTAATAGAGCGAGTTCTCCAAGATATTAAATGTGTTCTTGATCCCACAGCCTCTCAGTCTAGCGCGCTGATAAGATCCAATCTCTTACCCGATATCGGGTTATGGGTTTTGATTAAATTTTGTTTTTTCCATATTTTTGCAGTTCGCTTCTAAGTTGATTTTCATGGGCCCCTCATAGGATTGGAAATAAATATTGACTTTATAGCCAAATCTTACAAGCGTCAAATAAAGTTATGACATTCCTCTAAGTTTTTGCAGCTTATTTTCATTCTTATACTTTCCATTTGACATTTGTCACAATTTTTTTTTTTCTATTGATGGCCGAGATATCCCGGCATTTTTTTTTATTTGACGGCCGAGATATCCCGGCATTTTTTTTTATTTGACGGCCGAGATATCCCGGCATTTTTTTTATTTGACGGCCGAGATATCCCGGCATTTTTTTTATTTGACGGCCGAGATATCCCGGCATTTTTTTATTTGACGGCCGAGATATCCCGGCACTTTCTACGGCTCCGGTAGAAAGTAGGATGATCCCCCCTGAAGACACGCAAGGGCTCCAAAGTCTACTACTATAGGGTATTTATTTTAATGGGTTTTTTATACACATGTTAAGTACTTGATATCGGCGTAAAGTGGCAGCGTCGCTGTCGCGTTTTGTGCGGTTTGTGAGTAGCTGGTGGTCCAATTGGGGGGGTGGGATGATAGGAGGGCAACGCATCTGCGAAACGATCATGCGAATTACCATGGGCGTCAGTAGTCATCAAAGGATCTGATTTCTCGTTTGCCCCCTTATGCAAAAGAAAAGTTCAGTCCGCGTGTTACGCCAGGTCGTGGGTTCGAATCCCGCCTAGGCCATGGATGTTTATAATATGTATTTCTATAATAAATATCTTATATATATAAATTTCATATTTATAATTAATTTAAATATATTTCCGTTGTATAGTGCCTGTGACTCAAGTCCTTACGGTACTCAGCACAGGGCTGGGCCGACGTGGTAAGTTGTGGTAAGTCCACTGATATTATTATTATTTAAGGGCCGGGCCACCTACAGTTACCCAAACCGTTGTATAAACGCAGCATAGTTGTAGCAGTATCATTTGAGCGAGAGGTACCTCTCGGTCGTGCTGCGGTTTGGCTGCAATGCAGTAATCTATACTAATACAATAAAGCTGAAGAATTTTTCGTTTGTCGGAACGCGCTATCTCTGGAACTGCATGCAGGTCGGATTTGAAAAATTGTTTTTCTGTATATTATGGCTACTTTCATGAGGATGATTTTAGGTTATATACCACAACGCTATGACTAATAGGGCCGGAGCCACGCGGGTGAACCGCGGTGCAATGCTAGTATAGTATCGTAGAAACATAGCTACTAAATCGTAGTAAGGGAGCTCAAGGGCGCGGCGTGTCATGTGTCAGCTGAAGGTCACGTTTGGCTTGTGTTCCACCTTTTCCTGTTCTTATTTATTTATAAAAAGAACACCAACGGTACACGCATTAATATATTCATACAATAAAATCAAAAACAATTCTGATACATGCGCTATTTCAGGTAATTTTTTAAATATGTTAAGAGTGTATTCCTTATGAAACGATATTTAACGGCTTGCGGTGGGAATTATGTTTTTTGGAAGACAAACGAGCAGTCGTAGACTTGATGGCTGCCGACGCTCATAAACATCCGCACAATTGTTATGCAGATGCGTTGTCTTCCTTTACTTTTCTCACCCTATGGGCCATGTTTGAATAATATCGCGTTGAACAGTAACGCTTTACCACGCTTACGTCTCTTACACTTTTCTCCATTTTAAGGTGTAAACTCCAGTCCTCTGACACACAGTTTATTATGATATTGTAAGATGTGCCTTAAACATGTTGCAGCCGGTATCTCTCGTTCATATGATCCTGGTCCGCGGTAAAGTGACTGCTATATTATTGCGTTTCGGACGGGGGGTAGAGGAGGGCAACGGAATTGGAATAATTATGTAGTAAGAGATAGTGCCATGCTGCATTGCAACGGAATTGGGCCGGCACGACCGGGGAGTACCTCTCGCTCACTTGATACCACCGTAAAGTGACGCCTACGGCCACCTACAACTGTAGCGTTTCGTGCGGCTTGTGATTAGCCGGTGGCCCATTAGAGGGGGGCAAATTCTCCGACTGTTCATTTGTAGTATAACAAATGCAGTGTGAGATTATAATACTCTTGGAAAACTCCACAGCCACACTCTTGGAAATAAGGTGCTCCCCGGGCTCGCTTTTGTCTCGTTAGTTTCGTTAATTTTTCTTTGCTCGAAACAAAATGAATAAACTTTTATTTGCTCATACCGGACTACTTTTGCCGTTAGGATTATCCCTACTTTATTAAGAACTCTTTAAGTGCGTCTCGATGCCATGGATAGGAAAGGTTCTGCTAGCGGTCGCGACAGATCAAAACAATAATGTTCCAAATATAATTACAAAATAACCTGTGTACTAGTCACGTGCACACTGGTAGATCTCTTGAGGTTTTGCCCGCGTACTTCGGTCATATCTGTCGTAACGCATTGCGTTATACAGCCTTCCTGGATATATGAATCTGAAAGAATACTCAAAATTGATGTGATTTTTTTTTTATAGCATAAAGTGCAAGTTAGTACTTCAGACACGCGACTGTGATAACCACGAATGCCAGCAGACACTGGCAATGCCAGAGGTCACAGGCGAGTTGCCGCCCTTCTAAAGTTACGTGAGCCGTTTTGTTGAAGATCCCCAAGGCATATCGGTCCCGAAATAACAATGTCCAGAAGTACCGAGGGATTCAAAGAAGTGGCGCGAGGCAGAAGTCCACTGCCGTGCGTTATAATGGCGCGTAGTTTGGCGCGAAGTTTGGCGCAAAGTAGCGCGAACATTTCCTCCGAACATTCCCTGTGACAAATGCGGATTGCGGTAGAATTTTTACAGCGAACTGACATCTACGCAAGCCGAGAGTACCAGGATTACCTAAGATTAGCGCGTTTAACCAAACAAATATCTTTGCTTTATAAAATATGTATCGTTTCTAAAACAGAGATCATCAGCTTGGGAGAACTGATGATGATGCTAGTCCGTATTTAAATCACAAACGCCCCGTCATCGAGGTGTCAACCTTATCTGTCAATGTGGCGCCGAATTTGCAAGCTCTGCAGTCCTCGCAAAATGGCGGGCGGAGCCTTTGTGTATAAAGTGTGTTTGTACAATAATTAATGGATGTTCGCACGGCGGACGTTTCGGTAATGGTGCACGTTCCATTTTTGTCTTGACCTTTATGGTAAATAGGACAGATAGAACACGAAAATATTGTTTGCGTAGGAACAGAAATGTTTAACTTTTTATCGTATAATAAGCAAACGAGTAGGCGGAAGCTCGTGGCGAATACCGGTTAATATTAACATCTACTAAATTGCAAGTTGATATTAAGCAGCGTTACCCTCTTCCCTGCTCCCCTCTAATGGGCTGCCGGAAACATACATATATGCCACGAAATGAGACGGCGTAACTATCACTTTATAAATATTATTTATCTATAACTAAAATAAAACTAACCTATGCTTGTATGGTAGTATTGGAGAAAAGGCGAATTATAGGGAACATTGAAGCCGAAATTATTGATATTTGTTTTTTTTACAAAAGGGCAAACGAGGAAATTGCCTTAATGGCTACCAATGCACATAAATATCCGCACAAGACAAGGCTGTATAGATACGTTGCTCTGCATTTTCCCATCGCTCCATGGGTCAAGGTCCAAGGGTCTCTCAAATCACATTACAGATCTCTCTCGGTGTAACTGTCCTTTGACAACGGTATCATGTGCTATATCGCTTTTCTGTTTGTACGAGCATCGCTTTTGAAAATGTCGACTTAAAAATTGAGGAATTTAAATTTATAACCCGCGTTGATCCCATGCTAGCCATGGCAGTTTCCTTAGGTTACCTACACTTTTTTCGCGTACCGTGGCCAAAATAATTGAAACTCGTCCTTAGGCATGTGGTGGCATGCCTCGGTGGTATTACGCGGTCAGTTCTGACCTTGATGATGTGGATTATTACTCAATTCAGTGACTTTAAGCACTCTTCACCTTCCACTACATTCGATTGCGTCAACGTACACATTCACGTATAACGTTGTACTATGTCACTTATTTTAAGGTCATTTCAATTCTTTAAATCGTCATTGTATAAAAAAGTAACATCGTCGCCCATTCGATGGTCATTAAAGGAAATCATCACGCAGGTACGTTGCCATCCTTTACTATATAGCATAGCTGTCACTTTACGACGATATTATATGAGCGAGAGGCACCGCCCCACACGTGCCGGCCGATTACAGTATTATCTTTACTAAAAAGTTATAAATATTTATGATACATATCTAATAAAAATCGCAATATGTTATGCAAGTATTATCATAATATAAAATTTACCAAAAAAATTGTTCCTGTTTATAGCTTACTAATTCGGGTTTTCATAGCTAAGGCTGACCACGAAAACTAGCGTCGGCAAAAATACAAAACGTACAAATAAAAAAGAAGTAGCCAAAACATTGGAATTAGAACGGCGAATGTGTTGACACTTCAAATTTAGAACGTCGTCGAAAGTGAAATGGACGCGACGACACCGCTCACATCCGTCAAGTGTTTCAGGCTCGCAAAACTTTTATACGTCTATAGCGGCTTCGACATTATGGCGGCAATATATTTACATCCTAAATATTTTACAAAGGAGCTAGAATTATATTTCAATATTCATAATTTTGTTTTTATTATTATTAGTTAGTAAATTATGAGAAAAACGATTACAAACAAACAGCTTTTGGAGTGTTTGTTTTATAATATGCATCCATGTGGAAGTTTGTAGGAATATCTGGGCAGCAAATGTCATTCTAATCTCTAACAACATACTTTTACCTTATATCGCGAGAAGGTAGAATTCGTTATTATGTTATTCTTAATTTGTTATTACACCGGGGTCAAGTGAAGTCGAGTTACTGGATGATCACTCACCGCTAGACAACGGGGCAGGTAGTTTCTGACGAGTGCTTGTCCACTTATCATAATGATGATCACTCACCGCTAGACAACGGGGCAGGTAGTTTCTGACGAGTGCTTGTCCACTTATCATAATGATGATCACTCACCGCTAGACAACGGGGCAGGTAGCTTCTGACGAGTGCTTGTCCACTTATCATAATGATGATCACTCACCGCTAGACAACGGGGCAGGTAGTTTCTGACGAGTGCTTGTCCACTTATCATAATGATGATCACTCACCGCTGGACAACGGGGCAGGTAGTTTCTGACGAGTGCTTCTCCACTTATCATAACGGTGACACCGCAGTTCGTTATCAGATCATCTCTTATCAGCGCTGTGAGTTATTCACGCCAGCCACCCCCCGCGTCGCGCACGACTGTCCACACGGCTTCTAAACGTGTTATATTCTTTCCTCAAGTTAAACGGTTTTTTAATGGCATTAGAGGAAAACAACCAGTCGGAGCCTAATGCTGACGAATAGCACTGAGAAAATATTTAAGTCCATATGTACCTACTAGCAGTCAGAAATATGTCAAAAACTCATTGATTTAAAAAAATATAATACATTACAATAGGGGCTTACTTTGACGTTTTTTTACACATTGATTACATTACCGAAGTTTTCATAATGATCTATAATATTTTGGAAAAAGTTATTTAAAATTTTTATGGTCAGCCCGACACGTTCCAGTAATTTCGGAGCCTATTTAATGCAAACAAACAAACAGACAAATGCTCTCTTTATAATAATATTATAGGTATAAGTGGAAGGTCACTCACTCACTCATCAGGAAATCTCAGTAGTAGTACTTCCAAATGCATGGAGGTTTTTAGGAAGTAGGTGCTCACTAAGACACTGATTTTGCAAAATTCGAACCATAAGCGGTTGATCATTAGTATAAAACTTCGTTACTACAAGTGGTATAGTCTCAACTTTTACACAGTAACTTTTAGGTTCATATAAGAAGGGATTTCGCAAAGAAGTCGTCAACATGTGATAAATTTGATGCCTGTTAGCTTTAGCAAAAACATCACCCGGGCGAAGTTGTGCGTTCTTTTTAGCCGATTGTGGAACAACGTGTAAATAGGTGTCCGAGGTTGTTCAGATCTGGCCTCTCCTCCACCTGGACATCATTCAGTGCAAATGGCTTTGGTTTTATTGACAACCGATTGCAGTGTAGAAAGAACCTGGGCTGGTTCAACAAATATGTGTATTATTCGCGATAATGCTAAACATTTTATAACGTGTTAAAAAACCACTCAGACAGCGACAACGTCCCACGCCCCCTCCGAAGAGGGAGTGAACGATCATCGAGGGCTGACGGTAGCAGTACCGCCGCCCGCCTCACGCTCAGGACGCCGCGCCACGTCTCCTCATCGTGGCTGGTAGGATCTCACATAGTGTGATTGATCTCGTGAAGAGCTTACTATAGAAATGATCCTATGAAGTAAGGTCTTGTCGAAACTTCTAACACGGAACGAAGTCATAAAAACAGCCGCGTTTTCGTCAGCGCGATGTAGGAATGGCTAATATTTGTACAGTGACATCTAGCGATAAACTGAGAAGCATTTTGAGTTGCGCGTGCGTCGATCCACTACTTCATTGTATCACTCCTACATAGTGAATGAAAAACTACGTTAATCTTGTAATTTTCCATAGGTAGAGCTGTAACTAGGGCGGTCCGGTAGACACTTGTACTCACCGCCGGATGGCGCCACTGTCACAGTCCAACTAGGTTATTACAACTAGATTGGAAAAGTGGTTATGTATAGCCCGAGTGTGAAACCGGTTTTATCTATAAGTTTTCGAAAAACGAAATAAAAGCATAATTGGTCGACGATTTGTTTCTTATTTTTGAGCAGGAAATCAAACAGTACGCAGGATATCACGCAAAATTATTATTCACTTTTGATAGCGACCCTTAACAATTAAATTTAATAAATATCTCGTAGTTGTCAATTATTCTAGAGTTTTTGATAATTTAAGAAAAAAACATTGGACTCTACAGTAATTGTAGAGTTTTCGTCACCTTTTTTATTCGTCATAGAGCAGCTAATAATGGTACGTTTCTTTTTAATTCTCATTGAGTTGATATATATAACTGGCCAAGTATTTAAAATAGCTTTACTTACGACATCAACAACATATCTTCATGCCATTTCTCTTACGAGGAAGGCAGAAAAAAATAGGTAACTTTTCTTTTTGTTGCCTTGTTTGTCTGCCGTATACTTACAATCTGGAGCACCACAGCAAAGGTGGCTATGGCAACCGCAAGGCTTTTAGTGGAATGTAAGAGTCTCAAGTGTAGAGGCTTCCTACGACATAACCCAGAGATCCCACACATGATTGTAAGTCGTTTATACAGTTTAACGTAAAACCGAAAATGTTTGTCTTGTCAAGACACCGACGTTAGCAGAGTAATATTTACTACAATTTATAAAATTTCAAGTACGGTAAATAAGCTATTATAATTTTTGAAAAAGTATAAAATTATTTAACTCTTAGGTTAACAAAATGTGATCCCCAAATGCAGAGAAATCGAATAATCATGACGTGATTTAGTTTCACTACCCAACCTGAAGCCGG
Source organism: Eumaeus atala (assembly GCA_017140195.1). Taxonomy (NCBI): domain Eukaryota; kingdom Metazoa; phylum Arthropoda; class Insecta; order Lepidoptera; family Lycaenidae; genus Eumaeus; species Eumaeus atala. The sequence continues at coordinate 68,054 of JAFELO010000842.1, forward strand.
CGCAGCAGTAGAGACACTAAATGTCTATCACGTTATGTTACGAATGCAATGACTAATGAGATGATTTCTATCGCGTTAACTATATCATTGAAATTAATTTGATTAGTAATAGAGTTTTAAAAACCACTCAGATAGCGACAACATCCCACGCCCCCTCCGAAAAGGGAGTGAACGATCATCGAGGGCTGACGGTAGCAGTACCGTCGCCCGCCTCACGCTCAAGATGCCGCGCCACGTCTCCTCATCGTGGCTGGTAGGATCTCACATAGTGTGATTGATCTCGTGAAGAGCTTACTATAGAAATGATCCTATGAAGTAAGGTCTTGTCGAAACTTCTAACACGGAACGAAGTCATTAAAACAGCCGCGTTCTTGTTAGCGCGATGTAGGAATCGCTTATGATTACACAGTGACATCTATTGGCAAAATGGAAAACCCCATGACCTGCGCGTGCGGCGATTTGCTACATTTCGTTATCTCCACTGTGTGCTGCCATCTAAGGAAAAATTGATATACTACGACTAAAACCGCGTAAAATTGTATCAAAAAGTGGTTAATGTAAGTTGTAGTCAATAAACAAAGACTATTATTAGATAAGCGAAGACCAATAACCTAATTACAATATATAATTATAAAAAAATAAATAAATAATCATAAAATTGTATACCTCTACCATAATTGTAGAGTTAGCTCTACAACCATTTTTCGGTTATTTTTATTTTCCATGACTATTGATCCGTTATTTTACTCAACCTGTGATTTACAGCTGGAGTTCTCAATACAATTTTATATATATACTATAGGACTCTGTGCCTTCATTATCTTGTCTATTATAATTCTTCTTACATTTTAATTACAATTTTATGATTATACACAAAAATCTCGTGTCACGGGTGTTTAAAAAGAGATTTGAAAAATCCTGTTTGGAATAAAATATTTTAATTTTGACTTGATCTTAAACTTCACAGAGACGGATAAATTAGAACTTAAAGAAGTATATAGAACGTGTGACGTTAATACTATATTGATAAAGTATTGTGTGTTTGAGAATAAGATACCAGACACTTAATTGAAAAATTGTACATTCTAGATCAAATGCTAGTGTAGTTAGTTCTATGATATTTAATTTCTATTTAGCTTTACACATACTTCTTGGCATTCCGGGGACGTTCGCTTCTGCATGCCTACCTTCTTTATACCTGGTAGTTACGATCCAATACGTAACTCGAAAACCATAACGAAGAAGCCAACTCAATGAAAATTTGTAAACCCTACGCAACATAATAAAACCCAAAATAATGGACTTTATTCACTTGTGATAAAGTCCAAAAAGGCCTTTCACTGAAACGCAGCGCCTAACATATGCTGTTTGTGCCATTCTAAAAGGGGTAAAGGCAAAAAGGAGGCAATTACATTAGTGCGCCTACACCCATTACCACGCTGAATAGCAGTCGAAAAGATGTTAACAAACCATCCTTTATGTCAGATTTAAAATGAATGTTTCAGATCTCTCACAATACTTAATATACAAATTGGTTAGGTAGTGTTGCACACAATGTTTATCGATATATTTAAGAATGTTGAGTTGATCGAAAAATTTTGCACCTTTTAGCACTATTGTGCATTGATTAAGAACTATATTCACGCTTTTCTTAAAACAACTACAAACTTAGCATATATTAATTCCAATCGTCTGAGTGTCAGTGACAGATCTAACACTTCATTAAAGATTCGTTAGTATCTAACTGTGATCGTTTTCGCTGGTAAAATTCAAAAAAATTCAAAAATTCGAAAGAATGTGCTAGAGGCGGGCGCTTTGTACTAGGATGCACGACATGAGCTACACACTTATATGAGCATATATTATATACATTATAATCTTTTTTTTTTTTTGTTTATTCAGAAAACAAACAGTGACGTATTATAAGTAAGATATTGACAGATAAAACTTTACACCAATTAAATATTTTCACATGCAAATATCAATTAAATATATTGCTCGTCGTTCTCATAGATAAATTAAAATTAATGAGTAATTTTATGTACCTACTTACAGTTTAGTTTTAGTACATATTAACTTTCTTGAGTTATAAAAGCTTTATTAGCCGAAAGAGCCGTGAAACCATAATTCTGTCAAAGTACTTTGGCAATCACGTGCTGTAAAGGAAAGCAAATCAACCCTTGGAGATACCACTATATTATTTAAGCTTTTTGCGGCACGAATTAGAAAAGAATTCGGTCTGTAGTTCGATAAGATCTGTGGAATATCCAAACATGTTGATTGCCTAATAGTTTTATAATATAATAAATATTAATTCTATTAATATAAACATTGTAAAGGGAATTCCATACTTGTGAGCAGTACTCAGGGACACTACGCACCAAGGAACAATAGAGAACCTTTATTACCTTTATACTGATGTCTTAAGTTTACGGGAATGTTAGACATTACAATATAATTACTTTTTCGGAATCGGTACAACTAAAACTATTACTACTACTATATTCTTCGGGTATTTTTAAAAACTTATAACATCAACACATCTGTCATCTCAGTCCACCCGTGACCATGGTTGCTGTAAAGCTTCGGAAACGTCGGGCTACACAAATAATTTAATAAGCCGCGATAAAATCCGTAAAAGTAATTTTATTGTAATACCTTTATACTGTTAAATTGTGAACTGGATCGGAAGACAAAGCCCATAGTTTTGTTCGCCTCATTGCAGATCTGGTCTTTATATATATCTTTCATAAGTTAATTTAGAATCTCGAATGATTCCAAGATATCTGCTGTTATCTACCCGCTGTAACATCAACATTTGTATATATAATGTTAAGTTTCCGAGTGAACGTTATGCAGTAACATTTGTTAATGTTCAGTTGTAATTTATTACGAAGGCAGTACTGTTCAAAGCGTTTAAAGTCATCTTGCAATAGCTTCGCGTCATGAAATGAAATATTTTCATATCGTCTGCGTACATAAGAAAGTTGGAATTTTGAAAACAAGAAGCTACATCATTTACAAAAATGTTAAAAAGTAATGGACCTAACAGGGAGCCCTGGAAAACTCCAGAAGGGACGTTTTTCTAGGTTGAAGAGAAACCATTCACTACTACCGCTTGTGACCTGTTTTCAATGTAGGAGTTAAACAACCGGAACAAATTTCCATGAACTCCAGCGAACAGCAGCTTTTGCATCAGTATTTGACGATCAATACTATCAAATGCTTTGCTATGTTCCGTGCAAAATAGCATCAACTTGTGCTCCAGAATCCATGCTCTCTGTAACATAGTCTGTGGAAGACAATAGGTTAGATGAAGTTGAACGCATCCTTAAAAATCTGTGCTGTTCCGGAATAAAAAATGAGGACAGTGAAGAATTAACATGAGAATATATTGTGCGTTCAAATATTTTAGCAAAAAGACACAATTTCGATATAGGGATGTCTGTTCTCGACATCGTTCTTGCTACTACTTTTATGTGTTGGGGTAACGAATACGGATTTCCAAATTTAAGGTTTTGCGTATTTAATTTCAAATATGGGTTCAATCTGGTCTGGTCCGGCTACCTTTGCCAAATCTAAAGACTTCAATAATTTTAAAACTGAATCTACGGTGATTTCCACACTGCTAATATTCGTTGATAGATTACGCGACGCTAAAAAATTTAAAGGTGAATTATGTAAACTATTGTTGTGGGTCGACGTGGATTGAAAATAAGATGCAAAAAGATTACAAGCTCCCTCACCAGTACCTGCAGACTGCCCCTCATAGTAAAATGTTGACGGAAGTGAATTAGGTCCCTTTTTATTTGAATTTACGAAAGACCAAAACATATTTGGGTGCTCAATTACTGCGTCTTCAGTGCATATTATATAAGTGTTATAGCACTCTTGTTTCATTTGCTTAACTCTACTTCGAAGGAGGCAGAACGTATCATGGTCAGCTATGCTACCGTAAATCTGATATTTTTTATTATATTTGTATTTCTCCTTCAGTAGTCTTATAAGCCAAGAGCTGTACCATGGTGGAAATGAGGTGAGGGTAATTATTTTTTGAGGGACGTGTCTATCTATTATATTATATAAATAATCGTAAATGTTGTCGACGTCTTTATTAAAAGGCATATTATTCAGGTCCCAGTCTATCTCATTTAGTGATAATTATAAAGAAATAGACTCGTAGTCGGCTTTGTTATAAAAATACTTTAATTTACGTTTTGTTTCGAGGTCATCCTCCTGAGAACAGTTCAAAGTTATATGTAATGACTTATGGTGAGGGTCCTCTGGTACTACAGGATCGTTACACGCCTTCACACACACGCATTCGTTACACAGAACATAATCTAGAATTCTATGGTTAGTGTTTCTATTCAAGTTATACTGGCTAATGTTGTACTCAGCCAAATTATCAGAGAATGTTACTAGTGATTGGCCTACTATTCCTCGGGGCTGCAAATAGTTAGTGTCACCATCCCAGTCGATATTACTTAAGTTATAACCTCCCATTATTAAAAAAAATCGTTAGGACGCGTGTTAACGATGAACGATAGTTTCTCTGAAAAGTTATGGCAGTTGAATATTAAAAGAATTGCCCAAGTTTTCCTTACACAAATATATAGTGCAGATATGAATTTTTTTGTGTGTGATCGCCGCTCCGTGTTTCTTAGCGTGATAGTGATCCCGACATGTTCTGCAGAAGAGCGGCATTCTGGGCGTTCAACTGCTGCGATCCGTCGGTGAACGACAAATACTACGCCACCTCCATATACACCCTTGTATATATTATACCCTTACATATCATATGTACACACCCTACAAATCTTATATATTTTACCCTGAAGCAGTCACAAGACTTTAAATATATATTCGAGAACAAATGTCCGATACGAGAAAGGTACTGGTTTGTCAATCAACTAGTCTACAGAACAAGAATGGCATCCTCGTGCCTATTTCTTTAGTAGTTTTTGTATTGTCATTATAGCTACCACTTCGCGGTACGGAGCTTAACATAGTGTTTCTTAGTAATATTTACTGCTAGCCTAAGGTCATATTATCACTCCCCACCATGGTTCAAGCCTTGTCGTGGCGGTGGGGCTTAGTAACCTGGGGGTGAACCCAGGTGAAGCCAATTGAACCGAGGGGGTCTTTGCATTCTTATAAGAAGAGGGGGCCTAACGATCAGGAGGAGGAATCGCTCTCGGTACTCTTCTTATGAGAAGAGGGGACCTAAGAGCAACAGGAGATGGCATTTTTGCGCATGGAGCAAGGGGCGAGGATGGGAACCTCACTACATTGTATTGTCTCAAGGTCGGCGGGGTTGTCCTGTAGTGCTGGGTAACCCCATTTGTGGAGGTGGAGTTGGTCCCTTAGGGGGCTGACTAGCCGTCGAGGTGCCCTGATGATTGTTGTTCCGGGGCACCTCACCAAGGGCGGCACTGATGGCACTCGCGGTGGTTTTTGTGAGTATTCGGCACTATCATGTACCGCGAGTCCCACACACCACCCGACCCCACCCAGGGCCGGTAAAGGCGCGTAAATGCGTTTCCCCGCGTCAACAAAAGAAGGTCATAATATCACTACCAGAAATAGGTAGTGCCATTTAGAATTGCAGCCGAGATTGTGGACCACTGGAGGGGAGGAAGGTAGGCAGTATATCTGCATATCAATTATGCCGATTTTTTGGGCGTATCAGTCAAAAACTCGCAACTCCACGTTTGTCACCGTATACTGTAAAAAAAATAATGGTTAAATTATTGTGATAATTTGACTATTCTAATCGAAAGGCATGAAGTTACAAAAACATAACTGGGACTGCGGGCCTATAGCGCTAATTGGATGATAAAGGCGGTAATTACGGGCACCGTTTAGCATCTCTTTAATTGTTCAGACAGCGGCCTTTTCAAATAACTAAGTAATTAAAGCAAATAAATTTTCATTTTAAACTTATACAGTGTGAAGCGAATTCATTATTCCCAACAATACGCGTTCAATCATTTATTGTATTCATTTGAGCGAATAATATCGCTATAACATTTAACATCAGCAGGTAAGCCGATAGCCTAAATTAATAAATTTGTTTATGCTCCATACATTTAACGTATGTATGAAATATATTTTATTCGCTTGATAGTAAGTTATGGACAGATGTGTCGTTATGGAAAATTAAATATTCCTTACTATTGAGATAGACAAACTGAGAATTATAGGCAGTGCTATGCTTAATTATAGGCAGTGCTATGCTTAATTATAGGCAGTGCTATGCTTAATTATAGGCAGTGCTATGCTTAATTATAGGCAGTGCTATGCTTAATTGCAATGGAATAGGATCAGCACGTGCGAGGAGACGCCTTAATTTTAAAATCAAAAGTCATATGCTATACTTTTTCGTGGGGTTTGTGAGTAAACAAACTGCATAATATTCTGATGTTAATGGGTGTCGGTAATATAAAATTGTTCATTTATCTTACTATTCTATAAAAAATATCTTTATGGTACTTACGCTCACAAATATAAGATTATCAACTTATATATGTTGTCATGCTCTTTGGTATGGAACTACCTGCCGTTGGTTTTAGGACCTTTGGTGTGCGGGTGCGACTGCAATAGACGGTTTCTTATTAAGCTTCGAAGGCCAGCCAATAGCCGGAGGACGAGATAGTGCCCATACATAGCCACATAACTAGAGATTTTTAAACCTATTTGTAGATCCATCAAACTACATTAGCCTAGCATAAAACCTTTTTTTTTTTGTTGACGTGGCATTTACGCGCCTTCACCGATCATGGGTAGGGTCCAGTGGTGTGTGGGACTCGCGGTACATGATAGTGCCGAATACCCACAAAAGCCATCGCGAGTGCCACCAGTGCCGCCCTTGGTGAGATGCCCCGGAACAACAATCATCAGTGCACCTCGACGGCTAGTCAGCCCCCTAAGTGACCAACTCCATCTCCACAGATGGGGTTGCCTAGCACTACAGGATAAC
>JAFELO010000842.1:75055-99714 GCA_017140195.1 Eumaeus atala
TATATATTAATATTATTGTATATGTATTAAGATTATCATTGCTGAAATGTATATATAATATGGATTGCATTCTCATGGAAGATGGTTCTTTGCATCGTAACTACTGGTAATGTTACGTAAAGATGTCGCTCTAGTGTACCACCCGCGCCCTGAAAGCCCTACTGCAAGAAGTAACAGCTCTTACAATATTCAAATTCGATTTGAAACATCGACAGACAACATATCGATGCTACACACATCACTAAAACAAACTCAAACTGTAAAAGTAAAACAAAGTTCGTACAGAAATATGAGGAGGTATATTGAATTTGTTCGCTCGACGTTATCTTGACGTGACGTCTTGGACGAGCTCCATACACCCATACGCTGCCATACGCTGCCATACACGACATATCGCACGTCTCATACATGATATACGATACAGGTATTCCAAACTTTCCGGGAGCGCTCCTCGGGTTGTTTAACAAATTTTATGTTCCTCTTGTGTAGCTTTTTATATACTACTAGCGATCCGTGCCGGTTTCCTCCGCTGAAACCCGCCAACAAAAACCTTCCGGAATGGTTCTCTCCATTGGTGAAAACCGAATGAAAATACATTGCGTAGATTTTGCGAAAATCACACACAGACAGACAGCTTTTGAGGATATTGTTTTATAATAAATATAAATATGAGTAGAACCAGCCACCGACGAGCGCCTACCTGCAGTACTACCATAAAAGGAGTCACTGACCGAATTACATCCTCAAGCGGGCTTCAATAAAAACTTATTTTAGGCCGCCAAAAAAGATCAGTCAATTATCATTACCAGTGAAATACCACATCCCCCCTACGAGATGCAGATATAAACTCGATTGTGACTGTGGTCTCTCTTATGTGGGGTAAACAAAAAGTTCAATCAAAACTCGCGTCAATGAACTGAATATAGCTGACAGAAAAATCTGCAGTCTGTGAACACACTGAGGTTGGCCCCTGCCATTACATTAGATTTGCTAAAGCACAAACCCTCGCGAAAGAACACAGATTCCGTCCTAAGATGATCCGTGAGGCCAATGAATTTAAAAATATCCGACTTTCAACAAAGAAGACGGCTGAGTGGGTCCCAGTTATAAACATAATCAAATCACAATCCAAACATAACAAACACCTCGCAGCTGCATGATAATAAGCGCTTTCTGCGTTAATCGGAACAACTAATTCATTATATAAAACCTTCGATGCTTTTAATAACTTAAGGCATCGCGATATTTGTCATCTCAATCCACCGGTAACCATGGTAGCTGTTCAGCTTCTGAAACGTAGGGATCGTAAAATACTTAATAAACCGCGATAAAAACCATTAATTTAATATTGCTATAAGTATAAACACTAGCTGCGCCCCGAGGCGTCGCTTGTTCTACATACTCCACAACTTATCCCCACATGCACTGAATATGCACACAAAATTTAGTTAAAAATTGGTCGAGCCGTTTCTAAGGCGTTCGACCACAGCCATCGTCATACGATACTCTACATATACATAACAAACTGTTGTTACTACATCATCGCGCCAGTTCCTAAAGGGGTAGGTAGAGCGAACGGCGCTCCACACATTACGGTCCTAAAATACGTTTTTATATACAATGTATAGAATATTGTGAAAGAGTTGCGTAGGTTTAATAATCGCAATGAAATATAAAAATTGATCAATATAAAATATTAATTATGTGTGGCACTACGTTCGCTTTGCCTACCCCATTACAGTAGCTGAGGTGAAGATGTGTTGTTGTTGTTGTTGTTCACTAACCCAACCTGTGAGGAATTTCAATGGTATCCTGAATCTTTTGTTAAATTGAATTATATAAATAAAAATAAAAGTTTAAGTAGGGCTAATAGTTCCGGAGATTAGCCCGGACAAACATTGTGACACATATATAGATAAGAGTGCAAACGAGCAGTCAGTGCGTTTTTTCGAGACTAACGACGGCGATGTTCGTCCACATAATTATTGTGCAACGTGTTGCCCACCTTCACTATTCCCCCGCCTCTGGCCACAGGAAACTCTCACACCGCTTGAAACACTGTAGCGTTGTAACTCTAAGACGCTATCGTGGCCCGCTCGTGCTGACCCGAATCGGATGCAATGTAACTTGAAGAAACATACAAAACATTATATTAACTTTTATTATTGCTTTCATATTCACAAATAGCCTATTAAGAAGTTCTTAGAGCTTTGAAATAGGTTAAGAAGCTTAGACGTCTCGTATTCTTTGTACCGCGAGGTTAATGTAACAAAATGAACGAACGTAATATTCTGGAAATGGACTAACATTTTAGTGATCATTTGTCATTATGTTTAGTTATCAGAATATAATTTATGAGGTATTGCCGTACCGACTTGGGCCTGCACGACCGGAGAGGGGCAATGGGCTAGTCATATACTCAGAACATCAGATCGCAGATAGGCCAGTAAGGATCTGGAGTGGAGGCCGCGTCTACGAAAACGAAGGGTCAACCGTTCACCAGCTGGGAAGCTGATCTCCATGCAGTTGCTTGTCCGAGATGGATGCGAGTAGCAGGAGATCGGCCGTCTTGGCGTTCACTGAAAGATGCCTGTGTCCAGCAGTGGACCGATGAGGGCCGACAATGATGATGATAATGACCAGGGAGGCACCACACGCTTACATGATACCGCCTATATTGTCGCGTTTCGTGTGGTCTGTGCGCAGCCGGTGGCCCATTGTAGAGGGAGGGCAAATGGGAATGCCTTATAAGGCCCGTGCAAACTCCCGAATCTGCATCGTTTGCAACACTCGTCCATAAGGAATGTAAATATACAATATGACTTCAAACAGCACACTGTGCGCGAAATTTACTATGTCATTTGTTTTTATTACCTCAAGCGTTTTAGGTGCGAGCCAAGCGTTAGTACACATAAATATTAACCCTTTTTTTGTGCACTTTTTGCGTTACTGTAAAATATAAATCGTGTTAAAAAAAAATTCGAGTCTTTTAAGTGGGCTGTTTATGGGATATTGTGTGCCAAAGAAAACTTTTAAAGCTGTGTTCATGTGTGGTACAAAAAGTCACTGACGTTTCAAGACTGACTGAAGTATCACAGCTCGTAAACTAATTGTACTATTGAGTTGCGATTTTATTTTAGTATCTAATCTTTGAAATTATTGTCAATAAAAAATAAAAATACTTAACAGTAAAAAGGAGTCTATGGTCAAACCAAATAACACTTATATAAGTATTAGAACAACTCGTTGTGTAACGGAATAGCAGAAACAACAATGCTACAGTGAAAAGTTGGATTAATACGAAATCGTTTCGACAATTCCTCCGGGACCCGGTATTAAAAAACTTTCTCAAAACCTTTATGTAAACTTTGTTGATATCCGAGCCGGTCCAGTGGCGGCCGAAAGGTGATTTGAGCAGGTCGTTTAATGAGTAGCCAGTGTGACTAACAACTTTCTAATACTTAATAATTCATGCACTATAGTAGTCATATTGTATAGTCATATTGTATAAATCGCCTTACATTAAGGCTAGCCATTTTCAAAAACATGGCCGTTTTTAGGCTCAACTAATATATGGATCCAAGACAGGGGTAGATCACTATCTAACAATACAAGTTCGAAAGTCATTTTTTTATTTACAATCTAAGCACTTGGTATAAACCAAGTGCTTACATAGTAAATAAAAAAATAACCTAACATTGAAGATTTAGGCGGGAGAATAGCTCGCGCCCAAAGCTTCACACCTAACAGTTTTATTTCTCTGTTTACGACGCCATTGTTGTTGTCATGTCAAGCATCGCCGCGAGTCTTAAAATGTATCTTGGTCAAACAGGCGCGAAGTGAGTACTTAATTTCAATACGCCCAAGATTATTGAATAACGTATAACGCCGAACAGTTTCTGGTGGAATATCACTACCTTTACCCGTATTCAATACGGCTAATCGTTGGTCCGTTGTAAAACAAAACGGCCAATGTATTTGAAATTGGCTAGCCGTAATGAAATACAGCGAATTAGACAATCCGAGTGCGATATATATGTTATGACATAAAAATATATTGTTTTTAGGGTTCAATAGTGAATAACTAAACCTTTTCGCCATGTTAGTTACGTCTGTCCGTCTGTCCGTAAGTTTTTGTTTCTTTTTCGGAGCTAAACTTAAGCTATGGACGCGAGGAGGAGCCCAAGACAGCTCCCGATATGAGAATGTTTGTATCTCTCCCCTGACTCTGACGTTGGGGGAGAGTTACAAACATTCTCATATCGGGCTAACCCCCTTCACGTCATCAGTTCAGCCCCCTGTCCGTTCATCAGTTCATCAATCAGTTGTGATTTGATACAAAGACATACGTTAATCACGCTGAAACCTACTTTTTTTTGGTACCTCACCTAAATATAAAGTGACTATGATATATTTTTTTCGTCTTCCCCATAGTATGCGACAGGTACTTAAAATGAAATGGGGGTTGATGACAGTTTTTTGATTTAGTAAACCGTCCGTAAGAAGAATCCAACCCGCAGTTTGCTGTTTTAGAAACTACGGAACCCTGCACTGCCCATGGCCCGACACACATTTGACCGGTTACCATATTTTATCAAAAAACCTGGGTTGCACCTCTGCGAGGTTAGATAACTTGTGATATATGAAAACTCAAACTCCCGCTCCATATTCAACCTCATATTCTGACACAAATTTTAATGTTATTTGTACAGTTCACTACATAAGAGTGCTTTATCTATCTATAATTTTTTGTATATGATAGATACGTTAATAAGGTTCTACCATGGCATTTTACATTCATAGGTACATATACAACCGCGGGGCGCTGCTAGTTACTAACATAATGAAGCTGGACAGCTTTTTGTTTGTTTGTTTCTCTGAAAGTACAAGTTGCATTTGAAGTTTTGATGTGACTGATACTGACTGATGTGAACTATATTCATAAGAAAGGGTAAAGACTGTATGCCATGTCGCTGCGACATGTAAGAAAGCAGCTACGCGGGGAAACCAAGAGGCACTGCTAGTATGTTTATAGAAATTATACAAATCTCCTGTCACGGTGTCTGTGGTCTCCACTGAAACGGTGCACGTTTTATGACATTTTCAGAGTATACAATATAGGTTTGTAAAAGTATTTTCTGTTATTTCATTATATCGGATATTTTCACGATATCGACAGCATACACGGGTGAAACTGCAGGGTGCCGCTAGTGTATACTAGACACAAAAACACTGTATTTTTGAATTGGCACGGGGGTGTCGCCTCGAAGAGTTCGTTAAACTATCGTTTTTGCACCTGAGTTCTCTCCGGTCGCGCCGGTTTTCCGTTCTATAAATACTAAAAACACAAACACTTGTGCACTTTAATGTGTCCTGCGCAGATCGCGGGTCACAAGAGCGATGATTTGTGTAATGTTATGAGAGAGCTTCATTGAGAGAGGTCTGTGGACAGATAAGGGTTGTATGTGTAATGTTATGAGAGAGCTTCATTGAGAGAGGCCTGTGGACAGATAAGGGTTGTATGAGTAATGTTATGAGAGAGCTTCATTGAGAGAGGTCTGTGGACAGATAAGGGTTGTATGTGTAATGTTATGAGAGAGCTTCATTGAGAGAGGCCTGTGGACATATAAGGGTTGTATGTGTAATGTTATGAGAGAGCTTCATTGAGAGAGGCCTGTGGACATATAAGGGTGGTATGTGTAATGTTATGAGAGAGCTTCATTGAGAGAGGCCTGTGGACATATAAGGGTTGTATGTGTAATGTTATGAGAGAGCTTCATTGAGAGAGGCCTGTGGACATACAAGGGTTGTATGTGTAATGTTATGAGAGAGCTTCATTGAGAGAGGCCTGTGGACATATAAGGGTTGTATGTGTAATGTTATGAGAGAGCTTCATTGAGAGAGGCCTGTGGACAGATAAGGGTTGTATGTGTAATGTTATGAGAGAGCTTCATTGAGAGAGGCCTGGGGACAGATAAGGGTTAATAATGATGATGATATGCAATATGCCGTGGAATATAAAGTGTTACCTTTATGGATCCACAATTATTTTTAAAACATCTCTGGTAACTTGTGATGTAATTATTATGATGCTAACTGGTTGTTGTTTCATTGACTTTAAAACTCACATGATTGATAACACGAGTGACACATTTTCGTTTAATGTAAATTTAAAGTTATACTTTAAAAATTATAATGTAGTACTTTAAAAAGTGTTCGTTGACCCTTTAAAACCTCTTTCGGGCCTGTCACGGTTTTACAGTGCGGATATAATGTATATAATTAATGACTTCTTATATATAGAACAGTAAAACAATCGTCACTTCCCTTTATTTAAGTCTGAGTTAAATGATTTTTTTTTAACTCAAGAAGAAGATCTCAGTGCGGCTTTAAAAGAAACAGAAAATGCTGCTCACGCCACCTCTTACAAGTTTTTAATACTTTGTTCTTTGCAAATTACCTTTATTTGATCGTTGGCTAAATTAAATAATTAAATAATAAACCCCGCTGACCTCAAGGTATAACTTTTTGCTTTCCCCGCCAGGCGTCACCGACTGTACATTGGTATGCAAACGACACGCGCTATCTTGACTAAATAGGATTAGTTCTCACGCGACGAATTTAACCGCTGCAGCCGGATTATATAACGCTGTTTAACATATTTAATGTTTTAGACCTATTTATAATAATAACCATTCATGTGTCATCATCGACATCACAGCAACCGCAGCAGCCGGATTATTTGTTAATAAAAGGACATGCCCAAGGAGACATTACATCTCCCAGGCTACAAGACACTATAAGCTGGAGTACATACACAATTACATGAAAAATACATAAACATTAATATTAAATACAGTTATTTTCTCAATTATTTATCAACTTGGTACTTATTTTCCAAAATTCAGTGAATTAAACTTACACACTGGTGCGGTGGTGTTTGGAATATGTGTAGTTCGATGTTTTGATGTGTTAAATCGTAAGCGTTGCGTGCGAGTCTGTGGCGCTTGTTCTGCGCTTACGGTTCTGCAAAAAGATAACGCGAATAGCTTACGACGACGAGCATATGCATAGTGATCCGATACATGAAAGCATATATTAGCCAACAAAGCGGAATCCGTTTTTCTACCTTGTACCAGACTAACTACGCAATGGAGAAGCGCGTCATGGGGCCTTACCTCTAGTCTGTCATACCCTACCCTCCCCAGCTGGAACAGACTTGGATATATGGTAGAATATCCTACTGAATATCCGTACAATTTCCTGTACAACCAGCGATTAAACCTTTTTTTTTTTTTTTTCAACCATATCAATGTGTTTTATTTCGCATGGGCTCCAGACAATACTATTGCACTCAAAATAGCTTATTACAAATGCATTAAAGAGAAGCTTTATGACGGGACTAGAGCTGAAATGTTGAGCATGACGGAGCACAAACCGTAAATTTCTATAGGCACTTGTACAAATCTCTTGTATGTGCACACGGAATGACAAGTCTTCTGACATTTTCGTGCCTAAGTCTCTTATAGTGTCTACACGTGCTTTGCTATTTCCTCCTGGGTGGTAATTAATTATCATTGGCGCCGTTTTACGCGAAAATGTAATAACTGCACATTTTTCATTAATTATTTTATATTAAAAAATAATTTATTTACGTTACAGCTATAACACCTCGAGGTGTGTTTAAGATATAGGTGGAAATAAGTGAGTGCCCTCATATATTATACAAGAAGAAAAATTCCTGCCCGCTTGGCAATTTGCTAGTTATAGATCTGGCGCACCTCACTGTCGCGGATCTAATATATACTATAATATCGGACTGCACCAAGATCCAGAGACGGCATAACGCCATCCCCTCCCCCCCAAATATACCACTTTCGTACATCGTTGTCCAAGCTGGAACGCATGTTAAGCAGTGATTAGGCACAAAGAGCTAAAGTATAAAAACACACGATTATAATTAGTGTAACACATAAACACGGCGATTCAGCGCGACCGGAGATTGTTTGGAGATACCATCGTGAGCTAACGAACTATATTTGGTTCTATTACATCAACCCTGTATAACTTAACACAAACGTAATGAGCTAACTGGCAAACGCAAACATAGTTCTTAGCATTACTTCGGGCTCCCTGCGACTATATCAAAGGGTGACAATTGGTGGCCGCTGACGATCCTGGAGACAAGAGAAAGGAGTAGTAACACGCTGGGAAAGTGTGGTAGGCCACGTCCGCATAAAAGTAAAGCGTAATAATCAAATTATTTCAAGGAAGTTGATTATCAGACAGTACACACGTTTAGGGAGATCGTAAAAAATAACAAGAATTTTTGCGTCGGCCGCACACTGCTCTTCTATTATGCCTTCCCGTACAGTGCGCCGCGTACCTGGACCACTTTGAACTGCAGCATATATATATATATATATATATATATATATATATATATATATATATGTCTAGCTTGACTTGACTATGTAGTCGTACTTTGTGTAATTAATTAGTCGTTCCGACTACCGCAGAGGGCGCTTGTTGGACCATGCAGATGTGAGGTGTTATGTTTGGATTTTGATTTGATTATGTTTATGACTAGCTTCCACGCAGAAGGGAACTTCTTCTGAAACCTAGGCGACAAAATCCATTCAAGTGGTTTTATTATTATTAAGAAATTCTATTAACTTTTTACACTACACTCATGACTGCAAAGCAAAGTTTAAGGCCACATTAGGCTTTTGTCACCAAGTGGCTTACGAGTGTGGTGGGCGTGGGTAAGCCCCAAGTGGTTCCAATTACTCGTTTATCCTATTAAATTGTTTAAAAAACCAATGTACAAAAATACATGATTAAATACCATGGCGCATCATGAATGTACGAACGGATAATGTATTCTTAGTGTTATGAATAAATTCCAGCTGTGTTCCCCCCGGGGAGTGCATGGAAGATAAAATATATTGTTAATTTACGATTTCCCGCCATCAAATATATTTTACTCGTGCTTATAATATCCCAATTTGAGTCCACACGCGAACTCGAATCACGACTTGAACCTTCAAATTAAATGTTATGTGAAAATTAATTGGCCATGGCGATGCAGTTGGCTATTGTGGCTAACGTTTTATATTCGAAAGTTGGCCCTGTTTTACGTCATAAAATGCCGCCTTTTTGTTATGAGATATAACAGTGCATTGCCATGCAATAATATATGTATTAAGCACCTACTACTGTATTTAAGAGTTACATTTTTACAAGATACATATTCCGGTACAACACGGGCTTTTTTAAGTTGAAATTTATGTTTAGTGTCATATTGGTACACAAGCAACGGCTGGAAGCGAAAGGAAAAAAAGGGCTGAATAAACTTGTATCGTAATCCTTTAATTGTGGTGAATTAAAAGTTAGATTTTTCATGCCTCAGTTCCTGAGAAGGAATCGCTTGACAGACTTACGGACAAACAGACTGACATAAGCACGACAAAGTAATCCTACAAGTTATGTTTTGTGGTATGGATGCTAAGACATAGCTGTACCATGAGTGTATTATGTACATTATCGTGGTTCATAAACACACGTTTAAGATTACGTGCCTCAAAAGAAAAACTGAACCCTTTGTTTATATACAAAGTTCAATTCCCGATTCAAAGGTCCGATTTAAAATATTCTTTCCAAGTTAGGTAGTCCATTTATCGAGGCAGAGGCTCCCACCACCATCACGCCACGACAAATGTTATTAGAGTTTCGCGCGTGAAACCAACATGATCTCTCTAGTAGTCACGCCGTTAATAAATGTATAGCGAATAATATACGCTGGTTAAGGTACGGACTGGGTAACTACGTTCTTCCATCGTTACTTGTTCTGAAATTCTTTTACAAACCCGAACCGATCGTTTTTATCCAAGACTAGTTGGTTGCTCTGCCTGATCTATAGACTTGGAGACATAGGAGTAGCACCGCTAGGAATGAGTGGTCGGCCATGAACGTTTTAAAGGATTGAAATGAAACAGTGAAAAATGTTTAATTTTCTAACAAAACTATGTTTATATGCTAATGGACGGAGCCCCTGTACTGTGTTGGCGACCTGTACTCCTGGGTACCCCGCGCCTTCACCACGACAATTTTAGGCATATGGTATATTTCCTTACAAACGAAAAAAAAACAGAATACTTATATCTATCATTTTCTATTCTCTATGGAAATGGGTTATAACAATTTGTGTTTCGTAGAAAACTTTTTCAAGAAACATATGTCTACTTTTGATTAATTCATACGCAGATAACTATCTCCAGGCCGCAAGTATAATATGCGACATTCAAGCAACCAATATTGCGTACGTTTCCATGTGCCCTGTGATATATCATTTGCCATTAGTAAAGGATATATACTGTTGTGTTTTGTGCAGCTTGGAAAAATTTGTATTTGTTCGCGGGCAAAAGGATTTACGCACCTTCACTGGCCCTGAGTGGGGTGTGGGACTGATGACATAGGCCTGTGCTGAATGATCACAACACCACCGCGAACCACCACCGTCTTCACCGTCGTCACGCGGACCGCTAGGGAGTCTCCTAAGGGGCCGGTGCCACTTCCACAGAGGATTTATTCCCGCACCAGTAAACAACCCTAACAATTTCCCATCTTCGCACTTTGCTCCATGCGCAAAGGCTTGCGCAGTTTGGTCTATTCTTATAAGAGGAGTACAAAGATCCGCGATGACATGAGGTTCAACCTAGTGTCAAGTATTCAACAAAATGTTCAAACTACTTGTTTGCTCCCCTATAATATCAAAAAAATATGTATCGTAAGGCAACATTTAATAAGAATTTTAATTTAATTAAATTCATTTAGTACAATTATGCGAATTTTCATAAAATGCTATGCATGTAGGTGAGCAGGCAAAAGTTAACACGCACGTATCGATAACATATGTCACATCACGAGCACCGCACACATTTCATAAAATGCTATGCATGTAGGTGAGCAGGCATAAGTTAACACACGCACGTGTCGATAACATATGTCACATCACGAGCACCACACACATTTCATAAAATGCTATGCATGTAGGTGAGCAGGTATAAGTTAACACACGCACGTGTCGATAACATATGTCACATCACGAGCACCACACACATTTCATAAAATGCTATGCATGTAGGTGAGCAGGCATAAGTTAACACACGCACGTGTCGATAACATATGTCACATCACGAGCACCACACACACTTCATAAAATGCTATGCATGTAGGTGAGCAGGCATAAGTTAACACACGCACGTGTCGATAACATATGTCACATCACGAGCACCACACACATTTCATAAAATGCTATGCATGTAGGTGAGCAGGCATAAGTTAACACACGCACGTGTCGATAACATATGTCACATCACGAACACCACACACATTTTCTTATGTGTCAAGAACTATATTTTACTGGCAACGGAAAATATGTGAATTCCCCTGATGTTGTAAATTTATTTTTGGGGTGAACTAATCCGTCATAGAAACTTGTTTGAATATGTTATAGCATTTGACGCTTTGGTAGGCCGTGACCTTGATATCACAGCTCTTCATCTTCCTGTCGCCAAACATCACTGTTTATGATGTAAACCTCAACTCGACACTTACACATGGCCTTCTCGCAGGCGTTGTACTTGTAATTGCTTCATGATTGAATGCGATTGGAGAACTGAACGATTATTATTATATTGTATTATTATATTACGACTTTTACTGAACGATTTAAGTACTGGTGCCAATAATCATTCAATCTTGTGTAAAGGGAATTGATACAAGACTTTTTTATTTTTAATACTTAAGTGGTCACGTTGTTTGCCCCCATATACAATAAAGAGTGGTGGCTGGATGCAGTACCCAATCAAAAGAGTCCCAAAAATGCTTCTGTGTAATATATGAGTTTAAATAAATTTATGAGTTTATTATATGCTTTCGAATCCCTCATTTTTTACTAGATCTCTCGTGCTATGCTGATAGATATTGAACCTCACCAAGACCATCAATTTTGTCTATCTACATGCTACCACGTAAACATAACCAAAAGATGCATAATATAAGGCCCACAATATTTACAACCCAAAAATAAGTGTACAGTTTACACACACAAGTGTGTTTGTGTGTCAAAGTGTTTAGAAATAAGGTCACGCCAGCTGAATGGCGTGCCCATTGACGGCCGCTGCACACACGGGTCTCGCTACATTATTAACGTCTCCATTGTGGTGGGATGTCTCTGTTTATGCCACCCGCGGATGTCGGAGATCAAACACGCCTTAAAGACCTTGCATTTTTAATGAGTTTTTAATTATCATAAGAGCCGTAGACGTCTCGAACCTTTTTATTGTTTTTTTATAGTACAGGGAAAGGCAGGGGCAAACGAGAAATCAGTCTATGACAGCTACCGATGCCATTTACGTACGGATTCTTGTTGTTATGCAGATGCGTTGCACTCCTTTCTTTCTCCCCTCGAATAGGTGACACGGCCACAAACATCAGCATAATTTCTGTGTTACGCTCCTTTTCACCGGCTATACACAAACCGCACAAAACCCGACACCAAAGATGTCACTTTCCCGTTCGTGCCGTCTCAATTACGCTGCAATGCAGCATGGCACTGCCTCTTACAGAAAATGACATTACAATTTGAGGTAAATGTAAAGACGTCACTTGAATCGTGATCGAAGCTCGTTGAGCTAAATAATTTATAATTACTTGTGGCCGTTGCCTCGCTCACGTCCTCTTGGCATCCTTATACTCGTTCCTCCCTTTTTTTCGCATTCGACATTTGACCAACACGTAATTTTTGTGAAGCCAAATAAATATAACAACACCTACCATTTACTGTTACTAGTTAAGAACAGGGTTTTTAAGTTTATTATAATGTATAGCTTATAAGCTTATAGTTTCATTTATAAGTTCATAATAAATAAGTTTCTCATAATGTTCATAATAAATTATATGTTTATCATCTATTCACTTAATCAGGCGTGGAATGGCAGCCCTAGTACCTAAATATATTATTTCAACTTTCACGCTTTCTGTGCTTTAGGTTGCAATTCATTCATTGGTTGTCTCCAACAGATTAACGGTAATCTTGTGTAAACTACCATTATCCGGCCAAACACGATGGAGATTCCTATATTTTATAGCAGAAGTACAACGACAACCTTCCGTCTCATACCAGCTCGACAGTAACACTGTGCCTAATTTCGAACAGACAGTAGGAAATATATCGAACATCACCCAAATAATAGACAGGCCAAGTTCAGGGATGTGTAAAAATATTCCATTTCACGTATTATTTTCCCAAATTATCGCAAGACCGCAGGGAAACTTCACGAAATGCCTAGTTTTTGTACAACAACACCAAAATACAATTCTCGTGTGCCGTTAAAAAGTGCAAACTTCGGAAGTGTCGAGAGAAGTTGGAAGCCAATTTATCGAGTACTTGAAAATACTTTCATAATAAATTCCGAGGCCTCTGGAGCTAGAACTTGGAACTGGGCCTTAAATGGGAGAATTCTTTGTGGATTATAAAAAAATCAAGTTACGTCCTAGTTCCCTGAGGAGAATGCTCTGATTGTCTCTCGGTAAACCACAGAATGGAACAATTTAATACGTTTTTTTTTTACATCACATGGTGGTACAACTAAAACATCTAAGTGACTGCTTTGATGTCGTGTTCCTTACAGATTTATCAGTGCGGCCCATTGGTGGGCAGGAGATAAGGAGAGCTACGTTTGTTGACGTAGTCGTCAAAAGGCCGACTGCTCCACTATACTATGAAGGAACTCTGATATCACTTCGGTTCAGTCACCCAACATTACACGAATTTAGAGCTATCACATCAGGTAACATCCTTTTATCCAAATTGGAGCGTTTCGTGCGGTTTGTGAGCGTCTAGTGGCCGGGCCGGCGGTTGGGAGGGGAAAGAGGGAACCCATCAGCATAATCGTCGGTGTCGGTAGTCAGAAAAAGGCACCGATTGTTCGCTTGCCCCTCTATATCATATAAAAAAGGTCACGAAGCATATCAGGCAGCTTACTGGATGCAGCATATGAGACAGCTCACTGTAATGAGCGGCAGCTTGTCTCAACGAAACCTCTTGCCGTTCATCCATCTCAATCGGTGTCAGCACATTTATTTGCTCAGATGTTTACAATTACTATAAAGCCACAAAGCGGATCCCAGCTCTGAATCACTACACATCTAGATGAGAATCTTTTCATCTCGCTAAAAATACTCTCGGCCTCTTTATATTTGGTTCTTTTATAAGACTTATCTAACAAGAATGTCATGGCTGAACAATTTGTAATGGATGTCCGATTGTTCGTTCTTATTTCAATGGTGGTTTTTCTGTTTGCTTCTTGGGGCGAAGAACATTTTAATTATTTTCATGTTAACGATATGACCACCCTTGTGGTGTACACAGCTCCTGCTGGAAATTGTTGTGTATATGTCCTTCCTTGTATGGGGACTTTGTTTTATATATATATATATATATATATATATTCGCCGTTTCGACGTGTTGCCCTTCTTCCTTCCTCCCCACCAAGGGGCGACCGGAATCACACAAACTCCACAGAATGCTATAGCGGAATTTTAGGTTTTCGGCAGTAGCGAGAGACACCCATGGAGATAATATAGAAAAAAAACAAATGAAAGAAGATAGACAGATAGTAAACGGCATTTGTTTTCTCTTTCGACTTGCACGGGTGTGTCTTAGGCTGGTTTACCTACTCTATCTAGATCCACGCTGGTACCTGCCCGATGGTGCCAGCTCGTGTTCACACATTTCGTTCAGCATCCTGTCGATAAAAGCCCACCATAATGGAAGTACTCCAATTGTTACTATTACAGTAATTACCTCGAAAATAAAAGTCTTCATTCGTCAAAAAAAAATAATGATGAAGACACACGCAAAAGTAAAATTTGTGTACGACCCTTCCATTAGGCTGTACTTGTGGTAGTATTTGTATAGCCTACAATTGTATGCACCAAATGCAGTAACAGGCAGTCCACTACGCTGCATTGTAGTCAAATTGAACACAACCGCGGAGATTCCTCTTACTCACATAATACCGCAGTAAAGTTTTTTCCAGTTCGTAACTTGCCAGAAGGATTTCACCGTTATACGACACTCAATAAATAGCCTTATTGAAATAAAGTGAATCATTATGACTTTTACACTCGTGGCATCGTTTGACATGACAACAACAATGGCATCGATCGCAGAATACAGAGAAAAAGAATTATGCACAGGTATGAATTTCGTTTCGTTCGAAGGTTTAGGCGGGAGCGTAGCTCCGACGGTATCGGTCATATTTAAGTACAAACAAAAACAGCTGATAATGATGACCTAGCTGAAAATTCTTAAAATCTCTTTAATCGTGCCTTCCGAGAGAAAAGGATAGAATTGGAATGCCATAAGCAATACAGAGAAGAATGCCGTCTGTCTCGTCGGACGACTCATGCCGGGTACGAGGGCTGTTTTGGACTTACCGCACAAATTAACCATTATCATCTCTACGTCACTTAAGATTTCTAACTAAAGGATAACAGTAGAATACCATGATCCACTAATCCGATGAGCTGTTATGGCCTATGCAATGGTCACCAGCACTAGGTCCCTCCGAAAAAAAAAACAAAAAACATGAACACTCGGGTCTCACTTTTCATGCGGTGAAAAGTTAATTAAGTATCACAAAGAGAGGCAAACGTGACGTATAAAAATTCTTTGTTCCAACGCTGTCTTGAATACAAATAACGAATACAAACATAAAGGGAATGTACAATGGAGAATGGAGCGGAACGGCGCCCCTGATAGTGTTACAATCATATCCGTAGGAGTGAACGGTAAAGTGGTAGGGGTTGAAAACGACTTAGGCTTGTGTCGTATCTTTATTTAAAATTATGTAGTGTTAGTTTAAAACCCGACACAGAATGTTAAAAAGTCGTTTGACCCTAATGGCTATTTCTACAATTTTCCTCATAATCATAAATAATGAGGGAGGTACCTCTCACTAATATAATACCGGCATGACATTTCCTTGCAAATAATATCCTATATGGACAGCTGCCTCCTTCATACCGATGAAACCGGGGTGTTACGACTTACAGTGTCCCACTCTTTGATGTGTACGTTTAAGGACGGGGAGCCTGTTTTATAGTATAGGCTCAAACGAGCAATCGGATCCTTAGGTGACTATCGACGTTCGTTAAAACCTAACGACATAACATGCAACTTATAAAGACTCAGCAGTTCATACCTAATGTCACATCAGGCTTTTTTTTAGGTCGAGCTGTAACTGAGTAATAATAAAATCTAGGAATCATAATTACGCGCATTTCTAATTATTGTACTGTCATAAAACTGGTCAATTTTATTAGATGACAATACAATTTGTGGTACCATCGAGCTGGTCCGATGTTGGAATTGGTAGGTGGACGAAGGAACCTTGGCCTAGTAAACATAAAGCGTGTCTTCAGTTTTTTTATAGTATAAGGGGACAAACGACCAATCGGAGCCTTTCAACGACTACCGACGCCTATACACATCACCGTAATTATGCCGATGCTTTGCCCTCCTTCTCAAGGGGGGGGGGCCTTCCTCCCCAATGGGCCTGTTCCTAAAGCTGTTCATTTATATGTTTGTCTCGTGATTTTTAAGTTGTACTCTTATATTGGCCATTGTAGCCATGGTTTATGTAAACTAGAATAAAATTTAATGTGACTGTTGCATTACCAATAAGGAAATAAAAGAAAACGTTGATGCGAGTAAATGTTCAATAGTCTACATTGAAAAGGCACTTGCTCCTAATTGCCCCGCTGGCATTAACAATTCGTCAGTCAAAGCTAATATCTAAATTTGATATTCGCCGTTTGCTGACACTTCATATTATATGCTAATCCTCACGAGATTCATCTTACTGTCTCAGATGATTACGTCAGAGTTGGGAAGAGCGTGGCATATAACATTTGCTTTAGACATCAGTGAGAGAACTAAAATACTAAGATGATGGTTATGCTGCAGTGCAGCTAAATTCGACCGCCACTAGATATCTCTCGCTAACGCGATACAGTTGGAAAGCAATTTGGGATTTTCCAGTGGCCCATTGGAAAGAATATGTGTGAAAGAAGTACTCTCTCATTTTTAGTGATTACAGAAATCTATATTGAACATTATTTCAGTGACTGTTTAGCTGTGTGTTTGTATAGAGGTGAACATTAAATAACTTGTGAATGGCTTGTCCAATAAAAACGTAGAAAGTCCTTTCTTTGCAACAGCGCTCGAAAGAAAAAAATATCTGTTAGGCTAAATTTTTAGAAATAAATTATATCAAAATCTTTTATATAACTTGTAGACATGATTCCATAAAATCAATCCAATCTTTTTCCTTAAGAAACTGCTTAAGTGCGTGTTGCTACGGGCGACGAGCAGTATACGGTTCTGTAGATTTTACAACAACCAAGTGCGAGCGGGATTCGTTGACTGAGAATTCCATACCGTGTTCTAGCCAAACATAACTACTAATTTGACACCCTGTCGTAATTGAAAAAAATGTATTTACTTTTAGACCGTGCTTCATAGAAGTTGATATTATCACTAACAGCTTAAAATTAATGTTAACTCACATATAAAAATAAATAGAAGAGGGTGTCTCCAAACTGCCCACTTAGCAGGTTCTACGGTGAACCTGCTAAGTGGGGACCTTAAAGAACCGACATGACTCCATAAAAAAGTTAAATTCAATTGGTAGAGTATTACGCGTAAAGTCAGTTTACATTATATATTTTCTCTTTAGCTTAGTAGGTACTAATGCCAAGACGTTTGAATTTCTAATAACCGTTTAATTGCTAGAGCGGTGTGACGCTCAACTATTAGAAAAATTTACACTTTAAAGCCCAACAAATCACGAACGGTTCGCTAAGTCGTAGTACCCACATACCCAAAGTTATAGAAAGGCCTATGCGAATACCCAATGGGGAATACAATGTAGGGAAGACGAATAAAACTATCATTTCTACTCTACACTTAAGGGAAAGATAACTTAAAAAAATCCTTGATTTGGATTTTCCACTTTGTCGCCGTGATTAACATATACTTATGCCGAATTACAACTTTCTAATATAAGTAGTTTTTTTCTTTATGAAACCGCGGAAGGAAGGATAAACGGACAGACATGACTATAAGAATTTCTTATTAAATACGGAACCCTAAAAACATTGTCAAGTACTGCAAACGAGACCAAAAGCCGTTATTTAATTGTGAAAACATCATAGGTAATGGAACTTTATAATTTCTGTCATATACAGTAATTTAATGAAAATGTTATCTGTGTGAAAATGGAAGTGAACTTTCATAAATCCCACGAAACACGACGTTACGAGCACCTATAAGTTCGTGGCGATATTATGTGAGCAAGAGACACGTGGTACGTCTCCGATCATGCCACCCCAGTTCACCTACAACGTATATTGGTAATTACCTCTTACAAGATGAATGCAGCGAGCTCGATCGTAGATCGGTCAAATATTCGTAGCACATTTATACTTCAAATTTCGTAGCACGTAGGCTGGCGTAGAAGCGTAGGTCGTAGCATTCAGTAAAATACATTTATCATATTGTTTATTAATTTATTTGTTGTATTCACTTAAGGAGAAGTCTAGTATTAATTAATAGTATCTCTATTTCGCAGGAAAAACGCTTTTACTGAGATTCCATACGCACAATACAAGGAAAATGACTGAGGGCTTAACATGCTCCCTGTTGCACAGGCACGATGGTGTATCACTCACTGCAGATTCCTGAAGTTTCATATTTGGACGAAATTTCAAAAAAAAGAGTATATACCATGCTGTGTTGTAGCCGAAAATGCAGCGCGATCGGAAAGGTACTTCTCGCTATTGCTCCGACTGGTTGCTTTCCTTTCGATAACTTGTGAGCAAAGCAAGACTAATTAGCCGGAGACAAATAGTTCATCGTTAAATTTTCTACATTTCCTTGGTAATGTGGTCACCTAAACCTTATTCCTGCACTTAATCTCAGATCCCTTGCCAAAGAAAGAAAAGTAAACAAATAGATATGTAGGTCCTATGTACTCTATATATTATCCAGAGTATTGAAAATAAGTCAAATCACAAGTAGGAGCAGTCCCCGTGCTGGGGAGCGGAGAGGACTGGAGGGGAGTAGCCCCCTCCGATGTTTTCGACTCGGCCGCCAAGAGCTGACCCAAATACATGCACAAACACTAATACGTACGATAAATTTATAGATACAGATTTTTGTGCGATTGTTTTAGTAATAAAATAATGCTTGTTGGCGTTTTTTTTTTGTTATTTTATTATGAAAGACATGTTGTACGTTAATTGTGTGAACGGAGGGTCAAGTTAGATGTTATTTTGTGTATTAGTTTTTTCTTTGTTTATAATGCTTAAGCTTTCTTAAGCACTACTACTACCACTAAAACATGTTATTCATATTTTTTTATGAATGAAATTTTAGTGGCTAACAATGAAAATCACTGAAGTTGTATATCTGCTATTTTCTTAGCTCATCGTTGACAGTAGCTAATGATGTAATTCCACATTATTTCGATCTTTTTTCGGACCTGAACTTATGCCGTGGAAGGCATAAATTCAGGCCCGTGGAAGAGAAGCAGAATAAAAGCTGTTGAATCCTTCATACTCTGACAAAATGTAGAGTTCTAGAGCATTTGGAAGCCGGAATATTCTTAGTGACCACAAACATCTGCAAAATTAGAGATTACGTTACGTGCATCTCTTTGTGCCCCTATAAACAGGGGCAGGGGCAAACTTGCAACGAACAGTAATAAGAAACAGAAACGAACAGGAAAGTTCTGTTGTAGTTGATTTACGATAAAAGTCACCGCCGTGGGACTTTTATATAAAAGTTATTTATATAAGTAACTTTTATATTAATACGTCACATGCCTAAAGCTCGACGTGAACCAACAAGCATGAAATTTGAGGTTACGTGGGCGAGTGAGAGGAAATAAAATATGAAGGTGATAGAGAGGAAAGCCTTTTTTTTGCACTTCCTTAAACACTACAAACTTCATAGTCAACCGTCCTCCCAAAAGCAGTATAAAGTTTTTTATATTACAAAGAATTTTAATAACACGATTAAGCTAATCTATAATTTTCATGGAATGCGTTTTTAACTTTTTAAATTAAATGTACTTTGAGATATCTTTTTCGGGTATTGTTTTATGTATTTATATAAAGAATTATAATGGATTATTATTTGTTTGAAATAATAGACTAACGCCCGTTTTAACGGACGTGCGTCGACGCATAGTGCACCGTAAAGTTATTCATGTAACAATACTTAGGTGGCGGGCGGTGCTATGTGTCCTTCAAAATTGTGTGTGAATACGCGTGTCACACCTTTCTAGCAGTTAAACTAACCTGTCACCTATTACAATTACAAAAACAACGATTCTTGAAGGATAATTATCGCGGTTCTCAGAATATTCTTCATAGTTCATAGTAGTATCGCAGTTTATTTAATTACGCTATATTTCCGACGTTTCTTTTAAATTACATCAATTATAATTGATGATTGGTGTATAATTGGCGGATCCTCATGAGTAAAGCTGCGAACCATGGCTAGTTCCCTTTTAATAACCATATAAACAAACATGGAGACGTAACTGTTTAATTTTAAAAAATAATTCGAAACTATAAATTAGGCTCTCGTATTCCGCGTGTCATTTTTACAAAAAAAAAAAACATCATAATAATGTGTACGCAGCATTAGTAAGTTTTTGTGACTTGCGGTCATTCGGAAACGATTTTTTGGTTCATTTGATCAATTGACTCATTAAATAATGAAAGTTGTCTTTCTTTGTCAGCAATAAACATGAAACAGACGAAATGTATATTTTGTACTTAGTTTTAGACTATTTATTTTTATATTCTAACGAGCATTTAGGTATTATTTTTTCTCCAATTTGCTGCATACGTTTAACAAAGTAGTAACGGGCTGTTAATACAGTATACTTATAATAAATTAACATTATACAATAGTTGAAACTTTCTTCCACAGCTACAAAGTAATTTCCGAAACAATTTTGTAACAAAAGTAAATATAAAATGTTATCTATATATGTATATATATATATATAATAATTTTTTTAACAGGCTTGGCCCACTACTCACTCCCACCACTGCTACCCTATGTCGCCAGGACCGCCAGCTGCATCCACTATAAGCCCATTGATATAATCGCAGTGGAGCCCGAGGGCAAATCTAAAACTACTATGGGACCCGCGACGAATTTAATCAGAAGTAAGTAGGAGGAGTAGGAAGTAGTTTTGTAGATAATCTTATATATACATACATAGTATACATAAAAAATTTAGAATTCTAATTAGCGCACTCAGTATTACACTCCTGTAGAGATGCAAAGGTTGTCTGGAAGCAATTACTATTTAAGTGATAAGGCATATATATTTTTTTATTAATAAATTCTTTTAAATATATTTTTTGTTTTTTGTAATACGCACAATAAAGAATATTTTACTCATTCATTCATTCTAGGCTGCATGTGTGCTTCTTATAATTGTAGGGTTTGTTCACGTTTATTTTTAGCTCAAGTATATTACAATCATTTATTTATTCATTCAAGCTTGGTCGATAAACATACCACACAATCAAAAGGTAGTTTATTTTGGTAGCCGTCATAGTAGTTCTAGCTACCAAAATAAGTTAGCTTATAAAATGGAATGTCTTATTCAAGTTATTATTAGAACCTTTAATAAAACTGAATATGATAAAATAATAGGAGTTTAGGTTTCAATAGTCAGACTGAATTACAAATATATTGTTATTTATATATTTAATTTGTTACCTCAAAGTTATGTTTAATAAAGTAAATACTTCTTAACATAATGATTTTTACTATTGTCTGTCTACACATTCCAATTTTGTTATACCTATCTCGAACAACAAAAAAAACCATACAGTTGAGCTTAGAATAGAGAAGAGATAAGCGTTTGATTTGATTAAAAAGGCCTACACTAGAATGAGACGGAAATACTTCGAGCATTTCTCACTTTCATGTGAACAGGAAATCATATTAGCACTGTCTTAAATTTAATTTAAAAACGTGACGTCACTCTTTGTTCTTAATTCAAAAATCTTCCATTCAAACTTTCGTACACAGTTGTATTTCGTGTCACGTTACATTTAAGATTGTCCTGCCATAATATCACTAAGTTGACACTAGTAACATGTTTTAGGGGTTAAATTACGTACCAGTGCTGTACGAGCGCCCGTGGTCTATGAGTCGAGTTCTACCCGCTGTCCACCATCACTTTTTGAAACACGTGATGAGGAATTGATGTAAACAAATCGCATTAGTGATTATCAGTTGGTACGCGGTAGGGTTGACGCGGGGTGGAGACGCGCGGTCAGGGCGCGGCGCGACTCGCGACTGCCAGCTGTAGTGACGATAGGCTAAGGGAGGTTTTACTCGATGCCCTTCATGAAAATCGATATTATGTTACAGCGTCTCGAATATTGTCACCGATATACATTTCATCGGATTTTATGAATGAAAGTGTAATATTTTGTGAACTCTACTACAATAGTCTACTACGATACCACGATGTCGTAGCACAGTGTAGTCAAATCGGTAACTATTAAGTGGCGGTAAATATATCGTGGAATTTTTAAATTATTTAATTTTACGAATTTAGTTAAACAAATTTTCAGGTGGTGTGCCTACTTTTCAGGAGAAGTTTTTCAAGTGTGTGTATGTAATATATATCATACAATATTTCTTTGAATCGCTATGACGGCTACACTTTCTCAAGAATTTCAGCACAGAAGATGTCATTAAAGTTTTCCTGACAGTTGCATAGATTGGTTTTGACTATGTCTAGGGCCTGTTTTAATGGTTCCTTTTAGCCTATTATAAAGTTAATTGATACATTTTAGAGTTCCAACAGATAGATATAAGTATTAAGCATGTATCTGGTAGTTAAAAGCGAAGTATTGGAAAGTTAGTACGTCACTACAGATGAAATCTTCGAATCTTCCACCGAGAACCTTTACTATTCACTATTCATGTTAGGTACAATATTTATAGTGCAATTGAATGGCTATCATTACTTCCGATTACTTACCAGGAGAATCGATGTTTAAACAATTCCCCTACTATATTTCCTCCCTAGCCTGGAGGGCTCGTCCTCACGCATGCGCCGGTCGATGGCACACTCGGTCAGTGGGCCGGTGTGAGTCTGTAGGAAAACAAACAGGCTTTGTCCCAACCGGAGGTAGACGGCGAGGCGCCGCTGCGTGCTCGGTAAAGAAGGTTGTGTGTTTAACACCTGTTGTCCTTGCGGCCCGTCAGATCGACGCAACTCAAGACACTATGTTTGCAAACAATTCCGTATCAATATTGTATACGTTTCAAGTTAGGTCGGAACAAAAACAGAATTACTTCTATTAAAATTACCTCAATCCTAGTTTATGTTCAAACTAAGAATAGATTCGCTAGTTTGGTATTAAAATACAATCAGCCTTTTATAAGTTCTAGGTATTATTACCAAGCTACAATGCAGCCGCATTAGGCTGGCATGACGATCGCGCTTTGTGCGGTTTTTGTGTAGCTCGTGGCCTCTTTTGGGGAAGGAGGCAAGGAGAGCAAACGCTTCTGCATGAAAATATTGCATATGTCTGGGCGTTGTTGGTCATCCAGAGCCTCCGATTGCTCGTTTGTGTCCCTATACCATTCCTAATCTTGCCATAAATACTGTTATTTCATTTAATACACAAATATAAAACAATTAAAAATATGAAAGACTTACTCGAACTGGTCTCCATTGGTTGCAACACAGTCCTTTAAACGTGGAGGCCTGTTATCAGTAGAAGCACGTACACTTCCCACGGGGCTTTTCTTCACTTCCAATAGGATGGATTGGCTTAGGGGCTCCAAATTATCATAGCGCTTAGAGCAAGCTGTACCATCTAAAACTGGCCATAAATCACAATCCAGAGGATTAAGATCGGGACTAGATGACAGCCAGTGTCCAGCTCTGATAAAGTCCGAGAAGTTCGCGTCCCACTGAGACTGGAGGAGCGAGCTTTACGAGCCGGCACCGAGTCTTGTTGGAAGGACCATACTTTGTTGTTGAACATGGTGTGATTAAGGGCCTTAATTATCTTCTCAAGTATGGTATTTTGGTACACTTGTGCCGGTGTTTTGGTACCTCTAAAAATGACTCAGTCACTCCTTCATAGCTAACACCCCAACAATCCATCACTGAAGTCTGATAATGTCCACGTTACACTCTGTCGACTAATTAGGCAGCTTCCTTAGGGCTTTGAGCATAAATAAGATCATTTTTTTAAATGTTGCTCAATTGAAAAGAAATCTCATCCGTAAAGAAAATTTATAGGTACTAGACAACGGAAATGTACATTTTAATAGTGTTCCGAATTTTCACATACATTCAAGATATGTATTATAGAAATACATATAATATATAGATAGACATCCATGATCTATAAGGGACTGACCCGCTGATGGAAGAGGGCAAAGACATAGTAACTCTGTGGATGTTCATGGGCGTCGGTAGCCGTAGAAAGGCTCCGAATTCTGGTTTGCCCCCTATTCAATAAAA
>JAFELO010000842.1:115216-130608 GCA_017140195.1 Eumaeus atala
ACTGTTATTTTGTTACTGACAACTCTGTTTAGAAATAACGCACAGGGAGATAAATAAAATATCAATACATTTTCCAACATTTATTGTACAGATTAACACATATTCATGAAGCTTCGCCCGCAATCCACGCACACACGCGGCCTAGTCTAAGTTCCAACGTAATATTCATACTATGCATCTCTATACTATAACGGAGCCACCACATCAAGCAGAATTGTTTTAATGTTGCTTTAGCAGTTTACTTGTGGGGCCTTATTACTGTATACATATAATCATACAATATTATAATTTACTTTTTATAATATACTCTTACCAGGCCTGAAGTTGTAAACGACCCATTAAATGTATCACATTAAAAAAAATTGATCCGAATTCGATATTCAAAACTAACTTTTAATGGTGAATCTGGAATTTAAAATATCATCCATTTTTTTATTCCAATCTCCTTATGTAAAGACATTTTTATGCCATTTCTTTTCACATATAATTCATGCGCATATATAAATACTTTAACATATGTTACGTAGATAACAACACATGTGGAACACTACCGCACACACTACTTATATGAGGACCAATGCACATTCCTTAACAATAATTTAAGGTGCATAGACAATATTTTATTATATGAAGTTTGTAATACTTAACTATAAAAACAATTATGTATCGCACAGTTCAAAATATTTATAAAAAACATCAAGTGAATACCGTTAGCATACTAAGGAATGATAGCAATACAATAAAAATACAAACATCTGCGCCGTTTACGTATTAATACTACATGATGTATAATCTGTTTCAATGGTTCTTAAACAAATCATTCAAAGTAAAAAGTGGGTAAAGCGATCATTGGAAACACATTCATCTTGTACGCATTATATTTGCTACATAAATATCTTATATTGTAATGCATTTTTGTGGTAAAAACTATCCAATTGAAAAAAAAAATTTAAGTAGTGTTGCAAAATATATACTAACCCCAAACTAAATACACAACTTCACGAAATAAAGTTTAAGTAAAAAAATATTATTTTACTGGCAACTTAGACAAGCAAATAACTTGTATGTTGGCCTTGATAAATTAAATAAAGTGGAACAATTTATTGGATTATCATTTTCTCTTTCATCTTTGTTTCTTCCAAACCACACAAATGTTTGTGCTTTAATCAATCGTTAATTTCAATATGAGATTCCCTAAAATTAATATAATTATATGTATTTAAAAAAAATTAAAATTAAATTTTATTCTGAAAATATCATGCAAAACTTAATTTTTTTCTATAAAATCCAGCAAATTTTATTTTTTAATATTTGTAATATTTCTTATACAAATAAAAATATGTATTACAATTATTATTTTCAAAGGTTTTTGGAAATTATATACAAAAAAATACTATATACTGTTACAACTTATATTCTCTTACGACATCCCCATCTTGAAGCATCCTGAAAATAAATGAAACAAAATTTTTGGATGATTCATTATTTTGCTGAAGCTGCCGGACTTGTCTGATACACGATATTATAATGCCTATGTTTATCATCATCGATAATTAATTAAAATTCAAGCAGTCCGTTTGTTTCACTGAGCAATAAAAAATCAATTGCATAACACACAAGTTTATTGCTGATTAGCAGCGCCGCACAGTTTCACCGGCGAAATATGGGAAAATTTCACACTGTAAATTTACCCCCATATTTCACCCCCTTAGGAATTGAATTTCTAAAAAGTCCTTTGTTAGAGCTGACTTACATCATTACAAGGAACGCTGTTCCAAATTTCAGTAGGTTCGGCTGTGCGTTGTCTGTAAGTCACTCGGCCCCTCACTCGCGGAAGAGTCTTACCCTTTATAATTTTAATTTTACCAACATGATATAAACTCACAAGTCAACTGTATAAATTTCAGTTGATTTCTATTCAATTTACAAAATCTGTATATGAATTTACATTTTGTTGCTCACCTCATTTCTATACACTATATTACATTCATTATGTAGAAGTATTTGAGTTGATATAATGACCGTGTTTTAATAAGTATCGTAGTGGGGAGATGAATTGACGCAGACAGATGTTGCTAGGATCAGGCAGTCGGTGAGCGACAGTGGCTGAGTGAAGTGAAGAGTGATTTGTTTTTATATAATAGGGGGACACGATTAATCGGAGCCTTTTTACGACTGCCGACGACCATGAACATCCACATAATTACTATGCCGATGCCTACCTTCCAACCCCTCCCGCCCCCAATGGGCCACCGTCTACCCACAAACCGCACGAATAGACACTGAAGATGTCACTTTACGACGTTTTCTTAGAGGTACCAGGTCGTGACGGCCCAGTTCCGTTGCATAGGAGAAGGTAGTGCCATGCACCATGCATGGCAATACCTCCCCCTATGCGTTACAATTAATATCATCGTGATAATATAGTTTCATTATATCTACGACCTTCATACAAAATGGATAGTCAATACATACCTTACCGTCTGTCCCTAGCATCGTGTCTCGTAGAGTCCGGAGCGGCCGATGTATCGCACCCATTTGATCACGTCGTGATCGGAGTAGTTCAGTTTGGGCTCGAACACCTTCAGGTATCGAACCTGCGAACAAACGCTTTTTTTTTTACAAGTTTGTTCTCAAGAGTCACCACAAAACTTGACAAATTCCAGTCAGCAGGCTGGGTTTTGCAGAGGATTTAGTACCATGGACCACATTTTCACCAAAAGGCAAGTTCTACAAAAGACACATAAGTACAATCAGTCACTGTGCCTTGTCTTTGTGGACTATTAAAAAGCTTTTGGACTCTGTCGAAACCTGGGCTGTACTGGAAGCTCTACAGCGATCTCAGGTCGATTGGCGATACGTCCAAGTACTGAGAGCAGTATATGACGCTGCTTTTATGTCCGTTCTGAGTCCGGGAAGGCAAACCAGGCCAATCCAACTGTTCAGGAATGCCTTAGAGGACGTCCTTAGGACTTGAAAATGGGCAGGATGAGGTATAAATATCGCATAGCTTGAAGACCGGTCCGCAAGTTTGCGGTAGCTCAACGGGCTATTGAACGTGCTAAGCAGAGAATTAAAGTATCCGACATCACGCGAAGAATAAGCTCGCTGAAGTCACCCAGTCGGAAGAACAGAGGGCAGGTGGGCCAATAAATATCTGGAGTGGAGGCCGCGTTTCGAAAAACGAAGTGTTGATCTACCGCTTACCAGGTGGGAGGACGATCTCCGTGCAGCAGCCGGTCCGGGATGGATACGAGTAGCAGCAGATCGGTCGCCTTGACGGTCATCGAAATAGGCCTGTGTCCAGCAGTTGGCCGGTAAAGGCTGATAATGGTGATGATGATATTTGCCTCCTCCTCATTCATAGCACTCCTGACCTTCGGTCAGTACCCGACCAATCAGACGATGAGCTCCGTATGTTAGTCTTGGTCTTCACATTCCCCTTGTACATCTGTTTTATTAACACCTCGTCTGCCATTCTTTCTACATGTTTCATTTTCTTTCATACCTGTCTCACTTCATTATTACGAACACGCTCGGCGAGGTTTACGCGACATATTTTTCGAAACGACCTCATCTCGACCGCCTTTATCCTACTTATATGAGTCAGAGTGTGCATGAACACTCTAACATAACCAACTTTCACTTCCATACAATAACGTTGTGATTAAACACAGAATTATGCAGAGCAAGACGGGCCCTTAAAACCGGTTTCCTAACGCTCATTTCACACTCTCGACATCTGCAGTCCCTGCTAAACAATCAAGATACAAAAACTCATACTCTTGCTCCAACACTTCAGCACCAAAACTCTTACGTCCGTTCTTTCGTATAGCGGTAATAGCGTATATATATATTCGTAAGCGGCCCGTAAACCTAAATACTGTGTAATACAGTTTAGAAACTAAAGTGTTACAAAGTTTTAAGGTTTCTAAATGTTTGCTAAACGTTAAATAGTTGTAATTCACTCATATATGGACTTTTGTATGTAATGGAAAATTAAACAGAAATGACAGCAGTGTTGTGTTCCATACATTAACTTGTAGCACGATGCGTTACATTGCATAACGGTATTGTGGCAGTTTTTTAATTCCATAAAACTGATGATTGTTTTCAATTCTATAAAACTGATTAACATTATACTTATGCACGTATCAGGCAAATTTGAGGACGAGGGCAACACATCTGAATGCAGTCTAATGGATATCTATGGGTGTCGGCAATGACTGCTCGCCCCTTACAATATAAAAAATATTGATGCATATACGTAGTTCAAATAGGTTCTTTGATTTGCAATTAATCGTATTACAAATACGTGAAATAAAAAAACACAACTGTTGTCGGTTAACTGGAGGTCGACTGTGCCAGAATTTCAAATACTGTCATTGATTGTCATGTAGTGTCATGTACTGTCATGTACCGTCCTATAATGTCCTGTACCGTCCTGTACTGTCATTTATTGGCCCATGTGAAGTGAAGACTGTGGTGTTACGATTCATGAGGTTTGTGGGAGTCCAGTGATCCCACATGACTCGAGAGACACACCAATGTGTGTTATGTAGCTCTGGTTGTGCTCGACAGCAGTCAAAAAATTTGTTTGCTCCCTTATGCCGTTTAAAGCTTACCTTGAAGCCGGAGGGCGCGAAGGGCACCTCGAAACCCATGGAGATGGGCGGGCGGGTCCACTTCTTCTTGGTGTCCGTCTCCAGCAGCTCGATCTCGGCCGACAACTGCGTCTCCTTCATTCCCGCCATGCGTTTGATCCTGCGATGGGAAGCAATGGTCAGTTTGTCATATTGCCAGACATTCGGATGAATCTGGTCACAGACACTGTTGCTTATTTATGTTCCTTATACTGCACTGTAAACTGTAAGTCTTTCTACAAAATAAAATAAAAAATAATAACCTGGATAACTAAAATGGCCCTGATAGCCTGTTTCCTAAAAATAATACTCACTTCCAGACGATGGCGTTCTCCGAGGCCTTGTATTTGGCCTTGCCTTTGAGGCAGATGAGCTGCACGCCGGACGTGTTTAGCGGCGTGGGGATCTTCACCTCGATCTTCTGGCCCAGCAGCGACGGCTTGAAGTTGGACTTCAGCACCACCTTCACCTCCATCTTGGTGCGCCCCACCTCGCGCACCAGCGGAATAACGCGGAACGGTAGCGAGATATCCTTGGTGGTTCGGTATCTGAAGAATAAAATAGACTGTTGTGAAAGAGTTTACTCTTTACTGGGGCGTGGCATACTGAGCTTGTCGCACATCACGAGCTCGAATTCGCCGTCAGGCGGTATGAAGGAGATGGAGGCTCCGTCTCGAACTTGCTGAGCTTGACGCACTGTGTACGTGTGTGTTTGTGTGTGTGCGAGTACTTGTGTGCGTACCTCATGAGCTCGAATTCGCCGTCAGGCGGTAAGAAGGAGATGGAGTGCTCCGTCTCGAACTTGCTGAGCTTGACGCACTGTGTATGTGTGTGTTTGTGTGTGTGCGTTTACTTGTGTGCGTACCTCATGAGCTCGAATTCGCCGTCAGGCGGTATGAAGGAGATGGAGGCTCCGCCTCGAACTTGCTGAGCTTGACGCACTGTGTACGTGTGTGTTTGTGTGTGTGCGTGTACTTGTGTGCGTACCTCATGTGCTCGAATTCGCCGTCAGGCGGTAAGAAGGAGATGGAGTGCTCCGTCTCGAAATTGCTGAGCTCGACGCACTGTGTATGTGTGTGTTTGTGTGTGTGCGTTTACTTGTGTGCGTACCTCATGAGCTCGAATTCGCCGTCAGGCGGTAAGAAGGACATGGAGTGCTCCGTCTCGAACTTGCTGAGCTTGACGCACTGTGTACGTGTGTGTTTGTGTGTGGGCGAGTACTTGTGTGCGTACCTCATGAGCTCGAATTCGCCGTCAGGCGGTAAGAAGGAGATGGAGTGCTCCGTCTCGAACTTGCTGAGCTTGACGCACTGTGTACGTGTGTGTTTGAGTGTGGGCGAGTACTTGTGTGCGTACCTCATTAGCTCGAATTCGCCGTCAGGCGGTATGAAGGAGATGGAGTGCTCCGTCTCGAACTTGCTGAGCTTGACGCACTGATGGAACTGGCAGTCGTCGATCACCACCACCGGCTTGCCGGAGCGCGCGCCGTCGCTGTCCGTATTGCCGGAAATGCCGCCTGTGGTATAACATAACAGTTAGGGAGAGCAACCAAAAATATAGATTTATTCCAATTAGATGTCTACTTATAAATGGATGTAACAGTTGTGTTACAATTTGAAAATCATCAACTTAATTAATAATTTGATGAATGTCATATAATGATCGGTAAAATAAGTTTATTGAAAAAATAGTTGAACTTTAATTGAGTATAAAAATGATGCTTAACTTGACAATTTTATTATTGGACCTTCAGGTTTGTAGACTATTTTATGTCATACTTCTAGTTATTGTTAGTGTAGTAATTACGTTTTGAAACTTGAATATTATATAAAAGAGTATATCTGTCATCTTTGACTGTAAGGCTTAATGTTCTCTGTGTTGAAGAAATGTCACTCTTTTTCCTTTTGACGAGGTTGAAAATGGATATATTTGGGATGGCCGATGCTATCTGCCATTCCCAAACCATGGCTAGTTTTTTTATTTTCCGCCGGGAACCTACATATTCGTGTCACCATACACGAATTATTATTTTATACGAAAGGTTGGGTTCATGATTTCTTGCCGACGCCCTGTTTCATACGAGAGTGGATCTAAAAGTTCGTGGCCTAACCTACATGCTATGACATCTTTTTAAATCTACCGTCATTTGTTAGTATGTGTCATATTGATTTACTGTGCGCAGTTTCATTCCGATACTGCACAATATAAATTTTCTGTGATTATTTCTTTGAAGCAATCTGACGCATTTATTGAATCTGACGCAGTCATTAAGTATCTCGATAAAAAAGGCCCATCACCAAAAGACATCCATCAAGATATGGTGAGCACTTTGGGGGAGTCTGCTCCATCGTATTCCAGTGTCAATAAGCTGGTAGCTGAGTTTAAGCGCGGTCGTGAGGGCATTAAAGATGATCCTAGGAGTGGAAGGCCTACATCCTCTACCACGAAAGAAAACATCGATAAAATTTGTGATCTCGTACTGGGTGAACGACTAATACTCCGGGAAGAAATAAAAGAAAAAAGGCCGGGAATGTTGCATAAGAAAGTTTTGTTTCATCAAGACAATGCACGTGTTCACACTTCGGTTGAAACAATGTCTGTAATCCATGATTGTGGCTACGAATTGCTGCCCCACCCACCTTATTCGCCGGATTTAGCCCCCTCAGATTATAATTTATTTCCAAATTTAAAAAACATTTGGGTGGCTCGAAATTTTCGACCAAAAAATGAGGTGATAGTCGCAGTAAACGATTATTTCGCCGACTTTCCGGAATCTTTTTTTTTCGAGGGGATAAACAAGCTGTAGGTCAGGTGGAAGAAGTGTGTTGAACTAGATGGAGACTATGTCGAAAAATAAAAATAAATTTAGATCCACTTTTCTTTCATTTTCTTGGTCGGGCTTAGAACTTTTAGATCCACCCTCGTATCTTGTCTATGTTTTAATGTTAAAATGTCTTAATTCTCTTAAGTGTGCATTTTGATAGTGGTATTTACATGATCTGTATGGCTGTTAATTGGACAGACCGTATCAGTAGTGTTGTAGTTTGAATAGTATATGCCACGTATGGGGGTTTGATGTTGAATCCCATTTGATTGTAACCGAGTTCATATATTGTCCGATTTTAGTTGGCTCATGAAACCAACTAAAATCGGTAAGGGAATCTTATTGGTTGTGTGTTTCTTTTCAGAGCTCTAATTTTTTCTTTTGTTTATCAAATTGTTTTTATTATATTGAGATGTAACATGAAAATCTAATCATATATGAATATAAAGAATGAAGGACAATCCGTGAAAATTAGTGGTTATGGAACAAGGTAAGGGACCATCTAAGTTGCAGCCGGGAGTCTCGGACAACTACCAGTTAAGACTTCATACCCTCACTTTATACTAACCCTAACTAAAAGCTGTATTGACTCCATTGTTGTTCTTGTACTATTTTAAGTCTGTCCCGGATTGCAAATGTGGAAAGACAACAATTAAATAAATGTATTCAAATGTAACTAAACCTCTTCAACCTCATGTGAATTCCTTTTATAGAATCTTATAGAATACAAATTGTCACTTTAGATATACTTTTTTAAATGAATGTTGAATACATATCGAAATTTATAAATTTTACTGACGATCTTATGTAGTAAAATTATTTAATATTTACACAATTATTTTTGTTGCTACACAACGAAACCGCGACTAGTCCTTGTGTCAAGAAAACTGTAGCTCACCATTTCCTTTACCCTTAGCCTCCATAACTATCTTGTCGTTGATGCCAAACTTGCACTCAGGCATGCCAGACAAGTACGACTTCATCACCACCTTGCCAGCGACGTGCGCGGAGAGTACCTGACCTGGAACAATCAATTGTATGGAAATCTTTAGCCAACAGACCATAAATAATAGTAATCTGTGGACTTGTCACACCAAGTTTGCCAGTGCTTGGCCTGCGTTTACTACCATAAGGGCACACTACAGGCACTTAACTTATATAAATACAATTTTTAATATATACTCATTTTATAAATTTAAGATGTTTATTATAGAAATATATATAACACATAAATATACATTCATGACTTAGAGCATTGGAACCCCCGACCGCGAGACACCCGCTTACGTCAGCACTTACGTCAGCACTTACGTCACTGCGCCAATCAGTCATCACTATGAATGGCACGATTCATGAGCAAAAATTGAACTTTATGCTAAACAAATACTTGATGCTGAATACAATATTGAATTACCATGTCAAATATATATTCAATTCACTGAACATCCATACGGATGGTACATTTCTTCTAGTACGAGTCGAATTGTTAACTGGATTTCATTCATAATTTATCTCGAGCAATACATATGTACACATGAGAGCAAAATAATTTTGTTATTGTCTGATACTTTTTCGTAGTATTAGAGAGAAAACGAGCAGTTGAAACCTAATGGAGGCCATCTTTAAAAAAGTGCCGTTGTTTTGTGGCCGGCTAATTGTTAGCCGGACTATCATTGCGATACGTTCTTCGAAATGGCGGCTGACGTTTAGTCCCATCGAATACCTTGATTTGAGGCGGCGATA
This sequence comes from Eumaeus atala, assembly GCA_017140195.1. Classification (NCBI taxonomy): domain Eukaryota; kingdom Metazoa; phylum Arthropoda; class Insecta; order Lepidoptera; family Lycaenidae; genus Eumaeus; species Eumaeus atala. The sequence goes on from JAFELO010000842.1 coordinate 124,427, forward strand.
GTGAAATTAAAGTATGAAATTAGGCGAAGAGTTTAAGTGCAACCATAAAATAACCTAACCTAACCCAACCACGAAGGCTTAACCGGGAGCTACGCTCCCGTCTAAACCTTCTGCCCTATCTGGGCATAGTCTTTTTATTTCTCTATATTCTACAATCGACGCCAGTGTCAGGCAAGTAGCCAGTGGCGCCAGTGGCCGCGAGTGTTAAAATTAGGAACTAAAAAAACGTGTCAAACCGGCGGATAACGATTCCCTTTATTCCAATAAGGCTAGCTTTATGGAATATCGTATAACTCCGAACTCCTTCTGGCGCAACTTCAGTCAGCCGCATCTAATGTGGCTAACCGTTGGCCCGCCACAATATAAAACGGCCCTGTTTTTGAAAATAGCTAGCCGTAATAAAATACAGCAATTTGTACAATCCAACTGCAACATATATATTATCTTTTTAAATATATATAGCTGTGATAGTGTTTTATATAAAGAAGAACCTTGAGGTGACATAAGCAGGTTGACATACTCCAACACGTCTAGGAACAGCTCATTGCGTCTGTACTTGATACCTTCACGCCGCCATCCTATTTGTCCGGTTACCTATAATAAACGGTGGTTATTTATCACTTATTTTATTTGTGTATGTTTTCTTTATAGTATCAGAGGGTTAACAAGCAGTTGGAGCAGTTTAATCACTTCACATTGCCTGTAATAATTATCTATGCCAATGTGTTGTCCCTCCAGTGGGGCACCGGAAACTCACTCACTCAATGAATTGTAAATAGCAGGTAGCTACCTCCCTGGCTTACGCTAGCCTAGTTTCGTGGTAGTGCAGCATGGAGCAATGTTTTCGTCTCACTACAAGTTACCTTCGTTGCATCATTAATAAATAGACAAAGTTGGTAAATTTAGATTTCTCACATTCTAGATTTAGGTATTGAACTATGAAGATAATCACACTAGTTCCCAACAGTACGTGCAGCATTTTGATTATAAGACAAATCTAAACATTTGTGCATGTCCCGACAAGTAACTGTAGAGCCACGTATTAAGAGGGGTTAGCTGGGCATGTGTAAGACTCCCACGTCTCAGCCCTCCAAAAACAGATTTCGTACTTGTGCACAATAACACAATAACGGTCAGCACTTACATGCAGGGACTTATAACGTAGTGATATTTCACTCTCCTGAAGCTACACAAATAAAATGCTATACCTGTGAAGTAATTTGAGCCTGTTCTTCTTTAGATGCAGACTTGATGCCTTGTTGTGTTATGAATGTCTTTAGGACACCCGTATCTGAGTTTTGAGGATAGCCAAAGTCTAGAATTTCTGTGAAATAAAACATTTTATCAGTGTAATCATCCTCTGCCGATGACTATCATGTATACTCCTTTTTATGAGTTCCTCCCTCGAGCAACTTGAAACTTTAACAAACAACAGAACATAAAATGCTGTAGCTATCACAAGTGAAATTTGTAAAAAATGTACTTCTCAAAACTGTCACCAGTTTTGGACTTTAGAATGGATATGTTCAGTAAAGGAGCTTCAAACTTCTCCATGTGAACCCATTATAGAATAGATAAATCTGGCTACAAAAATAAGTACTTTGTAAAATATTTGTGTATCTTTTTTAAAAGCTCTATTGTGTATATGTGTTAGGTCCAGTGTATTTATTATGAATAAATATATTGTCATTATTAATAGGAACCTGGCATAGTTCTTATTAATTTTAATAAAAAAAATTCAAATATGAAACTCTTATAAAGAATACTAACTTAAGTTTTAATAGAAAAGCAAAGTTGATATACACAAAAGGCTTACCATCAAGCAGCTCATAAATAAGAACAAAATTGTTCTTAATGTTCTCCTCGGAGATCTTGCCAAAATATGACTGCATTACATCTATGATCTTGAGGAGAAACTCAAAGACCATTGCAGCATTCACATTCTGCTTGGTAACAGCAGCCAGCCAGATGTTTGCACGCTAAGTAAAAATAAAATGACTATTTCAAAAATATTACGCTATATTTAAAAATAACAACCATCTTTATACAAGAGTGTAACTATTACAATTAGTTTGTTGCCACATACCACACAATAAAAATAACATCAAATTTGTTTACCTATAGGAATATGCCTACCCTATATCTTCAAAACAAATTAAATTTATATCAGTTGTATTTCAGAATAATCAATACCATTATAGTTAGATTCTGAAGACAAACGACATTGGCTTAATTAATATCACAAATTTGCTGGTTTTCCTGTGGGAAACTAAAAGATCTAGTTGCATTTATGTCAGCCAGCGTCTCAATGTTCAACATTGGCATACCACTAGATCCAGAATACTTTTATAGATAAATGTATGACTAAATAGTATCAGAGGTTCATTTTTATAGATAAATGTATGACTAAATTTGGCTTCACAAGGCTGCCTGCAGGGTGTGCATCTACACATCAGGTATTGGGTGGCCACTAATACACATACGACTACATCATTAAAGGCAATAGTGGCACAACTTTTGTTGACTTTATTTTATATGAAATTTTTGTTTTCTACTTTAATACTTAAGCCCCTTGTATATAAAATATAAGAATAAAATCATGTGAAACAGTGAAGCTAAGGGTGATTATTTACCATATGCTTATATTGCTGATGTCTCTATCACTTCAGAGTCCAGTCATAATATGTTGGAGCTAACATACTCGGTTTTTATTGCAAGGGTCAAAACAGCAAATAGTTACGTTAACATTATTTGACCAATGATTAATTCATAGAACCAGAAAGTCCTCCATTTTCACGAGTGAAGCGACTACCGCAAACATCGCAAACGAGACTTCATGTGTGAGTGACAGGTACTCCGTTAATGTCTGTCCACCTCTGCAGAAATGTAGCGAGTGCATCATTTCTAATATTTACACACATGTAAGTACAATAAAATAAAAGTAAAAAAAATAACTCGACAAGTATTGAACAAAAAAAATTTATGTAACTTTTGAAGGAATGAAGAGAAAGAGGACGACGAGAAAAGAGGAATATTAGGTATAGCATTTGTGATATAAATATAAAGACAGTTATATGTGATTGAACTTGGCACTAATTTACCATCTGTCTTGAGCCAAACGCCAGTCCATGCCAACTACGTTAGTACATCAATATGATTAATGCAGATTGGAGTACATGTTAAAAATACTAAATCTTACCTTAATATGGAAGAAGGAGGTGCGAGCGATGTTCGTTACCGGGGACCGGACTTGCTGACGCGCGTGTATAACATTCACTCGGAATGCATCTACAGCGTTTCGCCCTATGTCGTCTCTATACACCCTGGATATCAACACCTCCCCCTTATGATTATACACGAACAAACCCCCAATCATTTTCAGGCCTTCCTATTTCCTACGAAATTAGAAACAATTTAAGACACGATTTAGTATATTGACCCCGGTACTTGTTATTCTAAGAGTAAAATAATTGTAAATCGATAAAACAGGATATGGCCAATAATCCAGACTATCAATATAATAGAGAAATATACATATTCGAATAACTTACTCAACTCTACTCATTTGAAAAGTTACAATTACTATATAACACCAACAATATTTTTCAATTATTAAACTACTCTCATTTTTCTATTGCTAGAATTACAGATCTAGAATTCTAGATTCATTGAAGGATACCCGCCCCCAAAGTGAAACGTCAATAGTGATGTACTTTTAAATAAATGTATTCTATATAATAGCCAAGGATTGTTATATATCAGCCGCTTTGTATTAAATAACAATTTAGTTTGTACAATTATGCAAATTTACGGCCCAATCTATATTTTAATTTTACAATTAGTTGCATCATATATGTTTTTATACTTATTATGGCCAATATAGTAATGATGCTATTATGTTTATTAATGTGTAGTAGACGACAATATTTATAAAGGACTGATCTGAAATTGTAAATAAATGCTTTGGTTCATTTTAAATTTTCACAATATTTAGTAAGATATAAAAGAAAATGTTCGAAAAATAATAAAACTGTTGTAGTGTATGATAGCAACATTATAATTTTTATTGAAAGGAAATGTCCATTTGTCAATGGTTGGAGACTTGGAGATTTGGGTCGATTATGTCATGGCGGGTTAGATGTTTGCGGCAGACGGTTTCGTTAAATTTGTTTTGAATTACGCCGTCAATGATCTCGTTGAATCCTTTATTGTATAATACTTACGGTCTATATAAATTAATAAACGTTTCGTAAACATTTCAAATGCTGAAACAATTGCAAATGGGCCTTCGCGCGTTCATGCTCATTGCTTCCAAAGTATGGAGTTGTTTTTGTTACATGTTTAGGAAGCAATATCGAGCGGTAAATATAAATTCAATGTGGTTCTACTGTGTGGTGCAATGATGGCTTTACAAGTAATCTGTCTCACATGGTGTTTGATTTTCAGTTGGCTCAGTATCAATCTGTCAAATATGAAATTTATCCACTTTCCCCAGTATCTCGACACAGGCTGAGTGAGTATTATCGGTTTTATCAATGTATTATATCGTTCCGTATGTACGGATACATGTTTATCTTGATATGTCGCCGGGCGCATTATCAACACGATATATTTCAGTCTATATCTTCAACCCTCTAACTTATCATGTAAACATGTCACTTCGTGGAATTTATAGGTTCAACAACATTTTATACATAAACATATGGTTACCATATGAAGGCTAAATTTAACAGACTTTATGATTTAATGGCAGTTTATGGTATATAAACAAGATATGACATTCATATCTTGTGTATATTTCATAAATTACACTAGTCATGTCACTTATAATTTTTAATGATTGTACTATATATAAATGATAATATATTATCTTATATATTTATAGTAACAATGTCAGATAATAAAAATCTTGATCACATTCATAATTACATAATACTGTCCTGAACTGTGATATTAAAGTAGGAAATAATAATTTTAAAACATTAAAATTTTAAATTACATATTTTCAATAGAATTCACTGAGGACATTGATGATGGCAATGATGTAATAACTCACTAGGTATTTCACCAGCCTATATTAATAAGTAAATTAATAGTCATAGAAGTCATTGAAATATCAGATTTAATATGAAATTGTCAAATATTATTCCAGTATTTGGACTGGTTCTATTTTCTTATAGTATAGTGAGACAAACAAGATATCACAGCCTTTCTACAGAGTCCCCTTGTGGACCACTTGAACTAACTTATTACTTTTCTCATCAAGTGGAGATGGTTTCTTTAGCATGCATACAATACTAAGATGATCATAACATATTTTAGAATTTGTAACATTTTTTTATGATAAGTATGTATTTTGTCTCAAGGGCAGAGGCCCTTAACAAGAGTGTTTAGGCCCTTCATTACCCAAAGAATGCAACCCTAATACATTCTCCAGCTGTAGCCCTATTTTGTTTAAGTCAGTGTCCCATCTTTTACATGGTGGGTAACCTATTTATCATGTTCCGATCCTAGGTAAATGGTATCAATTACTATTTGTTTTGTAAACTTCTACACAAGCATCTTCATTTTAGGTGGTCTAGTTAAATGAGGAAATCAAGTACACCTGTTTTGTCTCATGTGTAGCTAGTACATGCTAAGGTACAGTTTTATCATTCCGAGCCTGCTTCTCTCTCTCTCTCTCTCTCTCTCTCTCTCTGTGTCTCTATGACAATGTTAAAGCAGATCCTAGCTTTTACATGCATAAGTTAGATAAGGGAATATTCATGTTAAATACTTTACTTTTGTATCTGTTGCTTTTGTTACAGGTGGAAATGGAATGTTGTCATGATAGTTATTTTTCCTAATACATTTTTTTTTTTCAAAAGGATGCTGTCATAGGATAGCTCTGTTTTAACTCATTTTTTTACATTTCATAAATAATAATATTTTTCTCATTACATTTTGATAAATTTACATTTTGATATATATTTTGAAATTTATTTTTTCTGTTTGTCATACAGGTCTGGTAAAAAGAAAAATGCTGGTCCTAGACTTAGACGAGACACTCATACACTCACACCATGATGCCATGTTACGTCCTACAGTAAAGCCAGGAACACCTCCAGATTTTGTACTGAAAGTTACCATTGATAAGCATCCTGTCAGATTTTTTGTGCATAAAAGGCCACATGTGGACTTCT
>JAFELO010000842.1:130682-166623 GCA_017140195.1 Eumaeus atala
TAATATAAAGTTGACATATTTTTTCTGTCTGTCTATATGGCCCATGGTTGAAATAAATTGTCCTAAGCCTGCATGAAATATTAGAAGCCCTAGCTTACTTCAAAGTTAATAAGTACAACAAAGTTGTGACATGAGTAATGAGATTATCATATTAAATATCAATTATAATCTGGGTCCAATGGGTCTAGGGGAGAATCCATGTGCTTAATACTTTATTACTGATTCCAGATATGAGGTATTTCAATGTTTGTTAATAGCAAAGAGGGGCAAATGAGGGAAAAACAATCACGGCCGCTGCTTCACAGCTGCCTATTCTCATAGTCTGCATTATTGTTGTCATGCAGATGAACATGCCCACCTTGTCTCCTCCCCTCCAATGGGCCACTCACAAAATACAACAGCCTAGCTGTTACTTTACGCTGGTGTTATGTGAACAATTATTTCCCTCATCGTGATGGCCCGTTCGGCTGCCACATAGCATGACACTAACTCTTGCTAAGATTGACCTCTTAGCTTTAATCACTTGATAGTACACCAGTTGGTACAGAATTGGGGGTAAATCTGATTTATGCTATTATTCTGTGCTCTTTGTTATGACAATGATAGATGATTAGAAAGAGACAAACTGCATATTGATACTAACTTATGTTTATTTACTTGTATCACGCTATCTAGTTTGGTTCACTGTTGTTATCTAATGTAAAGTAAAATTGTTACCTATCACATTGATATTACAAATATCATATAATAGTACAATATTATTGAACACTGAAGCAATTTAACACTTTTAGGTATCACAGTGGTATGAACTGGTGGTGTTCACGGCATCAATGGAGATTTATGGTGCAGCGGTTGCTGATAAACTAGACAATGGTAGGGGGATTCTCAGGAGGCGGTTCTACAGGTAGATATTACTGTGTGGCACATATTTCTGAAAATGTCAATACAGCACTATTGATGAACTGAAATATAAGTTTTAAGAAAGATACATGTGAATCAACTTATTATCTGCTATTGAGGTCTCAAGATAATTAGAACAAAGAACATATTTCTTTCAACTTTTACCCATGGGGTATGGTGTGATAACACTGACATTGCTATTTTATGTGTAACTAGCATCTTCCTGCAGTTTCACATGTGTAACTTGCGGTCCTATTAGTTGTAGAATCATGGTATATAGTATGCCTCTATAAATGGACTATTCAATACAAAAATAATTTTCCAATTTTGGCCAGTAGTTCCTGAGATTAGCACATTCAAACAGACGAACAATCTAAAGCTTTATATCATTACTATAGATTGAAGTATTCAAGTATGTAGTATCAATAATTTGTCCGTCATATATTGCATGATACAGACAATTCTAGGTCAGCATTAAAATTGTTTAATCTCATTCTATGACTAAGTAAAAAATATATAAATGAATTAATGAAGTATTCCTTATTGTGCTCATTACAAAAACATATACAATACACAAGCAATAAAATACAATAAATGCACACAACGGTGGCCTTAGTAAAACATTTGTATTATATAATTTAAGTATTTAAGATATAACTGTATGTATAAATTTAAATGTGACATACATCTGATTCATCCGTGTTAATTTTAATTCTTTTAATTATTTCAGGCAGCACTGTACGGCAGAACATGGGTCTTATACAAAAAACTTGTCATCTATATGTGATGATCTCAACAGGGTGTTCATCTTGGATAATTCTCCAGGAGCGTACCGGGACTTCCCAGGTGTGACGGTTTATATTGTTTAATAACTAAACTTGTGAAAAATGATGGGCCATAGAGAATAATTATCATAACAGGATTCAACTCATAAAAGAAGGCTTACTAATTAGACCTTACAGCCCACTTGTGTGCTAAGTACTGTAAGGACTTATGTTACAGGACAACAGAAACATGCAATATATGTAACCTATATAAATGACAAAAGAAACCCCCAAATGTATGTAAGCGCATAACTTGAATGTCCACATGAAATCTGATAACCATTTTATTTTTGCATTTGGTATGACATAGCCAAGGTTTCTAGGAATATCTTTGGATATTATGCTTAAATAAAATAATGAAAAGTGGATTGGAAAATATCAACATTGCAGGGAAAGTTCAGCCACAGAAAATTACACTACCAGAGAGGACAATGCCGGTAGTGTTTTTTTATAAATTTAAGATAAAATGTATATTATCGGAGCTATGTTACCACTATGCCAGCCGATCAGAAGTTACCAATTATTTACATGTTGGTTGTCTGCTAACTTCATTCCACATAATATAATATAATCAACTGGCAGATAAAAAAAAATGTAATATTATAAATTCACAAACCTTACACCCATATAATTAATCTTGCACTTTATAAAAATTGTTTATATGTGAATAGGGATACCCGGCTAACAGCTTTATAACCAGTTACACTGCGGCAATTTACTGTCGAAGTCAGAGGTAAAGTTTATAAATTTCTGCGCTTGGAGTTTTTCACTGTTAGAAAGCTGCACTTTTCAATAGGGTTATGTTTATTGATGTTTATATTATTAACTTATTGTATTGTGGTTACGAATTAATTATTTATTTACAAACCTCTACTCATTATGGTGCGGTCATTATCACACTTGTCTTAATAAATTGTATTTACTGCGGGTACTTACGCATTTTCGCAACATTCATGGAGGTAAAGGGAGGGAACATAGTGTATTTTTGGAGTCATTTAATAAAGCCCTTCGTTATACAAGTTAAATATTTAGAAATAGCAGATATGGTGTATCATATTTTATGAGGTTTATAAGTGTTTGGCCCACGCCAAAGTGCCATGCGATAGGTATTTCCCGTGTGTAGTAAATTGATGAATAAATAAACCTTTTTCTTCTTCAGATAATGCGATACCGATAAAGTCGTGGTTCTCTGACCCACTGGACGTGGCGCTACTCAATCTTCTGCCGGTACTGGATGCGTTGCGCTTCACGCACGACGTGCGCTCCGTGCTGTCGCGCAACCTGCACCTGCACCGCCTATGGTAGCGAGCTACCCACTATGTAAGAACCTGATCTCCTACAACTTATCTGTATAATCTGTGTTTGCTACCATCGAGGTAGCGAGTTCTATACTCTGTTCAGCCAACTTTCAGTGCTGTCGTAACACACTATTCTGTTACCTAAATAATAACCTTAAGTGCTACAGTATGCAGTAAGAAGATTAGTAATTTCTTGACAATTGGCACCTCCACATGTATTCAGATGGGCACCCATTGCAGCAATAATCCTCTGCAGGACACTTATCGTACAAGGACACTATTTTATGGCAAATATATCACTCCATCATAGATTTATTTCGAACAGGACAAATTATTTACTAGTGATATGTAACTTACATGAAATAAATATTAAAATCAATAAATATAAATAATAATAAATATCTTAAAATTTTCTCTTTCTACCATTTCGTTTTCTTATCGACTAACATAAAATTACTTTTGTTTCAGATAAATACTGGTTTTTGTACAAATGTGGAAGCCCGTGAGCGCTTCCGGATCCTATTTATTATTTTTTTCACTTGTTAGGTCCTACAGCGCTTATGCAATTATACATACAGTGTTAAAGTAGTTAAATGTTTTGAGTTTTGTTTTTAAAAGTGATTAAAGTGTATACATAGCTGGTGTGTAATTAAGTTACCTACGTGTGTAGCAGTGAGTGTGGTGCGTACAGTTGTTGTCCGAGAGTGCGAACAATACTCAATATGTGAGATGGTCGTTTTTATCTAGTGTAAGTTTGTATATATATTATAAATATATTTTTCCTTCTGGAATGTTCATGCTCTCCAAAATTAAAAACAATAAGTATTCTTAATGATTAGTGGAGTAAGTCTTATAAAATATTTTTTTCTTTAGTAAAAATATTGATTTTTCAATAAAGTTTTCGTAACATTGTTGCCAGTCAAATTTTATATACCAATTTACTTTTTTTGTATAGTTTGAATGCTCACAAATCAATTTGAATAAATATTTGGTAATTAACCTATATAAATGAATAATAACACTAAAGTAGAATTATGAAACTTTATATAAACTTTAAAGTATGTGACACATATATTGTACAAAAAAAATATATAATTCATCTATGATTTATTATTAAGTTAATATACATAATAATGTTGCCAATTGCTTCAAAAACACTTTTTTCCCATCACTCTATTTTTTAACTACACAAAAATAAATATCATCCACTTTTGAAAGTTACTTAAGTTGGTTTGGTTTTTATAATGCTCAAATTAAAGGAATATCTGATATAAAATTTTGTAGGGATATAAAATTGATTTTCAAATAAACGAATATAATAAATAAATCTTTCTCACTGATATTACCACTATCATATTTTTCACAAATCCAATTATCATAAAAATATAAATTACGGAATTTAGTTGTTTTTTTTTTTAACAGTACAAACAAGGGCAAGTTTTAGATGTCTAAGTTGGCAACATTAAGGAACAAATTGGTTAAATAGTTTGTTATTGTGCTACAAAAGGAATATGTACATTCTTTAGTCATTAACATTAACATAGAAATTACGAAATTTGCTATTGTTTAAAAGTGTTTGATATTGGTGCAAATTTGTTGAATTAACAAAAAAAAAATTATTTTTGCTGTTGGAGTTGTAATTTCGAAAAATTACTCTCAGTGGCATTTTTTGTTAAGTTTTCAAGATGCTAAAAAATTGTGTATGCTTAGTGAGTGAGTTGAAGAGGTAATTTTTTACACTTTCAGTGCTGTGAATACAATTATAAAGGTTGCGCCACATTTTCCTGCTTCTACTCAATTTATGATTCTTCATAAATATAATATGTTTTATATTTAAAACTGTAAAAACAGATTTTATATGTTCTTGAATATAGGTAGTGAGTTATTATTTTGATGAAAATGGTGGCGCTTCCTTGAGGCAATAGTATGATGAGTACTATGTAAACATGTACAAAATGGAATCAGTTAATAATATTGTTTACTATTGGATGCTATTTTAGATTGTTTGCTAATATAGATTGTTTGCTAATATAGATTGTACACAATTGTTAGCAAGTCCAAAGTCATGCTTTCAACAATTATTACTTTGCGCACTGTGGCCCATCGTCCACCTGTAGCAGAGGCAATATCTATTTCTCATATGAGATGCACCTTTTTCAGAACTTTTATTACTGACCCATTGTTTAATTTTTACATATAATAATTATTTAGATGTTTTCCTGTGTAAAAGTATTTCTAAAGAGCATCCTTAGCAAACACAGTAATGTAATTTAGACTATGTTTTAGTTTTAATGTGTTATGAACTGTTTATTTACGTAATCAACACACTCATGTATACTTTTGTGTAAAAATCTCTAAATACATAACTTTAATCAGACTGTGCTGGAACTTATTTTTAAAAATATGCAATTAGTCTTATAAGGCTAATTGCATTCATATTTCTTCTTCAATTCAACTACAGATCAATAAAGTTACTCATATAGACTGGAACACCAAGACAATTTGTCCTTGCTTCTCGATAACACTTTCTTGAAGTTCACTGAATGAGAACTACACTTGACTTACACTTAATATTTTGACAAAAAAGAACCAGTATATTTAATCAGAACATGAAGTACAAAGCCAACAAAATTTATATACAATAATGATAACAATCTTCTCTTTATTGTACTCAATGTGTATTTAGAGATTTAGCAAATTGTGCAATTCCAAGCTGACAAAAATAATACAAACTAATATTAGCAGAGCAGATCCTGTGTTCAATTGTACCAAAGTTGCTAATATCTTGATTTCAACAAAACTAGTAACGTTTTTGCAAAACTCTTTCACACTCTTATATAAATCAAAATTTTATTTAGTGTTATCTAACATTGTCAGAAGTATTTTCACCAACAGTTCGGATTTTTATAAGCTTGTAGTACCATAAAAATCCCATGAGCTTAATGTAAATGGTTGTCAGATTACCCAAAACTCTGTCACTTTTCTGCATTGCTATTGTTTTAGTACAAAAATATTGTGATCATCAGTGATATATAATTTTCGAAATCCTACTCACAAGTATTGCAATATATTTGGTTCCCTCAATAATTTTGTATGTACAGTTTCTAATATGATTTTGCCGAGTAAGGGAAGTGAGATTATGATTTGCTTTGATTTCTTGATTATGGCATAAATCACATGTATTGATTCTACAGTATTTTTGTGTAGCGTTTCCTCCTATAAATTATATACGTATATATTTTAAATTATGTGCTATACCTATATTGAACTATGAACCACACAATGCGCATGAGGTATACAGTAGGAGTCCTTTCCTACATCGCGGCTGTGACGATGCGTTTTCTGGTAAAATCGCATGCACGACTACTGGTAGTACAGAAAACATGTTGATTTTTTTTTTATTGCGTGCAGTTTAGAATTTTCTCGTAGCCAATTCATTTGAACAATGATAAAGACGAAAAAACTACATATGACATTGACGTATATACACGTCATATACAATGACATTGACAGATGTACACGCCACGAGCGACATCATCGTCACGAAAGACCATGCTCCTTATTCGCTTTTATTACAGGCAATATTATATTTTGTGACCTGTTCCACTTTCTTTACTTCCTTGATTCATCATAATTTAAGAAATAAAATAAGTTAAAACAGAGTATAAATATAACATGAAAATATTTCAATAGTTAACATAGTGGAAGTTTTAAGTTTGAAGTATAAAACGCTCATCGACCGTTTTATACCCTTATGTGTAATGTGTTTTCATTAGTTCACATACAGAACAATATACATATATTATGTATATCACGATCTATTGGTGGGGTATTTTTATATATATTATTTATTCATTAACGATTTGTAATCGAGAATATCGAAGGCAAAATAAGTTTAAGATGATGTCATATAAAAAATGTTACAAGTAATGAGAATAGAAAGAACAGGAGAAAAAACTTGTATGCCATGACAGTTGCGGTAAAGTGTTCTGCTGTGCGTAGTAAATGGTATGGGCCATTATAGTTCCAAATGTGCCTGGAGTGGTGCTAGCATAGCAACAACGTATGAACTTCTTGATTAAAACAGCGGCTCCTATCACCTATACGTGTCATTACCGATTATAGATTTTAGTCTCGCAAAATTAGCCCCGCTTATACTTCACGCTCTTGGATAACTTTTATATATGTTTACACTCCTGGTTAGTCTAATCTCCAATGTAACAAGCATATGCACCAACAGATAACAATAAATAAAATCAACATTTGTTGAAATCACAATCAACACAAAGTTTCCCAAAGATTGTAACTTTGCCTATTGTACCCATAATCTGATGTCGATGTGAGCGGCAACTCTTATTGCATATCTTGACACTGGAAAATGTGTAGTAATGTGCAGCAAATAAGGCTTCTTTCACCATGTAACCTATAACTGTCTGACAACATTTGCACATAATTTTTTTTTGAACAATGTGAGGAATGAAGCCTTTATTGCTAATACGATTTTAATATTACATTAACATGTCCTGGCATATTAAAATATTGAAAAAGACTTGACTGTTCTCTACATCGTCAGGCCTATTTTAAATCCAACGTATGACTCACGGTCTAGTGGAGAGCATATTCAACCACAGCCTGAGGTCCTGGCCTCGAGTACTGGGTCAGACCAAAGTGTTATTGGGAATTTACAATTTCTAATGACAATCTGTAGTCAGCAAGTTGTCGGTGTTACAACCTAGTGCCTCGAACACCATGTTAAGCCGTGCGTCCTGCGCCTGACTTTTCTCCGGTTATGTCTGTGACACTTGTGCACTATAATATTCTCCTGCGCTGCGTACTGGAGATGACCGCCGTGACCGAATTTTGGGTAGAACGACATTTTATCCAACACACTTATTTAAATTGATAGCCAAAACATAATAATCACTGTCTGGTCAACATCTAGGTCCTGTAGCGCATAATCCATGAAGATGATGTGAAATCAACTGCCACCCAAATGTGATAAGCTGACTCTGCCTGGCCAGCCACTGCTGCTAAATACTTTTCCATTTTTAAAAATGTGAATAAAATATAGTCTATATTTCAAAAGTGAAAAAAATACATGTTCTTACGAAATTTTATTAGAATTGGTCCAGTAGTTTAAGAGAAAAGCCACGAAATTTTGATACGAATAAAGATATATTTTGTGTCGCCAGAATTTGACACTTCCTATGACGATAGCCAGCACCATAACTGTAATGGTGCTAGGACCATATCAATCTTTCTTATTCTACAGAAAAAAGAACAATTAAGCTTTTATTAGATATTCCATATTAATTAGGATAATGATACTCAAAATGAGAGCTTAAAACTGAAACCAAGCTACATTACATACTCATATCTTAGGTTTTTACCCATAATAATAAAGTGGAAGATTTTTTATTATGTTTAACCGCGCTAATCTAGTAAACAACAATTCTGATTTGTAGAACTGTACTTGTGAACTAAAAATATGTTTGTGTAATATGTTGTAATAGCTACTATATTCATGAGAAAAAATATGGGCATGACGCAAAGGAAAATATGAAAGCAATACTATCTTTGTCTATCTAATCTCGCATGCACATTGAACAGAGAAATTTATTTATTTACTTAAAAAACCAAGAGCGTAACTTAGAAGTATAACCTAATCAAGTAATTGTAATATTAAAACTAATAACAGGTTTTTTTAAGTTATATAATAATAGTTTGTAACAAATTACATGCGATAGTAGTTGGTTTGTTACACAACACGAGTGAGCACGAAAAAAATATTCTGATTCAATTAACTTAGATGGAAAACCTGGTAGCTGAGTCTCTTTGTATTACAGAGGGGAAAATATTCTACACACACATATACACAGACTGGCACATCGATTCTGTTTACGAAAGATACATGTTCTCATTTGTACAGAAAATAAGTAATAATAAAAACGCATGCCTACACAGTTGAATGAGCGAATTGCCCTTTCCAAAGCCAAATAAGCTAGTATTGCCAGTGCATGAGGTGCCCGATGCGTGGTCCTGGGTTAATTTCAAAATTAGCATCGGACGACTGCATAGGTTACACACATCAACATCACATCATGTACCACCAAATCACATTGAACGATTTACATTAGTACTTTATACCCAATTGTACCCAATCAAATGTGTGATGACTATTTAATCAATATATGATAATCCAGTTTTTTCACCTTGCACGATTGTGTTAATAACATGCTTCCTGAATGTATTTTTTAGGCGAAAAAATAAATCAACATTAACAAATTCTTTATTATAGCGTGGTATCCTTACTAAACCGCTCGTACGTCTTCGCACTCGATCTCGTTGCCGATTCGAGGGGGATCCAGACCGGAGCTTTGCTCCCTACTGGAGACTTGTGGTTCGAGCCTCGTCAACATGAGGCTGCGGTTAATTCGAGGTCATATTGACCTCTAAGAGTGTATATGTATATATGAACTCGAATTAACCTTATATGGTATATATATATATATATATAGTAGATTATTTTTGTCTGAATGGCGTCCGTCTATTTATTTGCGCTTTTAAAGGTCCCAGAACGAACAGGGGACCGTGTATGGAACCACTCCTGTGATGGCCCTATGGACAGACGCCGACTCCAACACCTGCTAGTGAGACGATGGTTGGAGGAAAAGAGATAAGGGGCTCCGGGCCAGGAGGTTTTTAGCCACTGGAGGAGCGGCGGGCCGTAGCCTTGCAGGAGAAAGGCAATAGGGTTGCCATTTCCCACTCAGTACCTGTGTGATGGCTGCAACTGTCTACGGAGAGGCACCAATAGAAAGAAATATAAAAGATATAGATAAAATAAATGTAAACAATAAAAGGTGAACGGAAAATGAGATTATCCGTCTCCATTCCTCGGCAGGCTGTATCTGTCCGGGGGGCGGGCGTGCCAGGGCGCGAGATTCCTAAGAGTCTCGTGCTCGGATGCGCACGCTCTCTCGAACAGGTTGCGCGACGTCCTGCCGAAAAAGTCGTCAAGGCTCTTTATGCGTAGGTCCCTGTGTATTGTGTGGTTTCTCACAAACCTTGAAGCGTTAACTAGTTGCCGTAGCACCTTGTTTTGGGCAGCTCGGAACTTCCGCTTACGCGTTTCGCACAGAAGTGATGGTAGGCAGGAGTCGCGTATGTTCGTCTTGATCGGATGTAGATGTTATATTTTCACTTTCAATGGGATAGCTTTGGCTCGTAACAGACGAGCCATTGCATTGTGAGGCCGGAGTCCAGCACGACTCCCAGGTACTAAGGCTGTCCTGCGCCATGGTATTGTGATGCCCTGTATGTGAAGCATATCTGGTGCTGAGCGTTGTTTGGTAAAGGTGATCGCTTGCGTCTTAGATGGATTGATCGTCAGACGCCACTCCGGCAGGAGATCTAGACTTCTTTGCAATTGTTTGGCCGCGTGGCGCACGTTCAGAGATGCGGCCAAGAACGCGATGTCGTCCCCGTAGAGCGCGGCGGTTAGCCCGGAGAAAACAGGTACGTCCCCGTCGTAGAGGTTATAGAGAGCTCCCTTGTGGAACACCTGCGCGAGTACACTTCATCTCGGACAAGACTCGAAATTCCAGATGAGAGTAGATGGATACTCTCATCTGCAATTTCCTGTACGAGAGAAATGGCGCAATCACTTTTTACGAAAGGCCTAGGCACATTACTTTGGATTATTTTATATATTAACCCCTCATGCCATACGGAGTCGAATGCTTTTTACATACGGCGGCAACAGATTCTTTTTTATCTCTAGTCACAGCGAGCAAATGGGTGACCCTAACCAGTTGATGAGTGGTACTGTGGTTGGGTCGGAATCGGAATTGTTCGTCTCGTAAGTGGTAGAAAAGGAGTGAGTTGTCTCAGTAAGACCCTAGGGTCTTTGACAGAGTGGGTAGTAGAGTTGTCGGGCGATAATTGGCAGTTCTTCTACTGTCTTTACCCTGTTTGGGCAACATAATGATGTGGCCCAACTTCTAGGTAGTGGGAAAATGACCTGTGTGAATGAAGCTATTTAACACTCTCGTTACTGAAGGTGTTTCAAGGCCATATTGGGAATACCGTCATGACTGGGGGCCTTTTTGGGTTTCAACCCCTTGCCGCTGTGGCGATTTCTCCCGTGCCTGGGTCTTCCAGGTAGGCTTTGACCCGGGCGGTGTGATGGGAATTCACAGATGGTAAGGCTGTAAAACGTGCCTCCAGACGGTTCGCGAATATCTCTGCCCTATCTCTGACTCCGTACCTTAGAGTGCCGTCTCCGTGGAGTAATGGCCTACTTTGCGCTTTCATATTCGTAAGTGTGCGTGTTTGGCCGCATAAAGCCGACCAATCTTCGCCCGCCTCCTCAATTCTTTTCGACCATTTGTCCGAGCTTAAGGCCAGAAGTTCGGTTTTGACCTTCTCAGTGAGACGGTTCAGTTGAGTTATTGAGGTTTCTCAATGAGACGGTATCGGGGGGTAGCGAGTGGACTGTAACCTTCTACGTGTAGCTCTCTTCTCTTCAAGAAGGATTTGAAGGCTTCTTGGCAATTTGTCCTTGCCTCTAGAGCCTGAACTAGGAAGAGTTGCGGTGGCCTTCTTTAAGGCAGTGCAGATTGAAATCTGCATCTCTTCAGCTAGTCTTTCCACGTTTACCACGGAGTTAATGGGGAAGTTCGGGGTTGAAGTGTTTAGACAAGAGGCAAATCCTTCCCAGTTTACCCTTTGACTAGGGGGGAGAGTTGGCAGTTTTTATGCCAGTACTGGCATATGGTCGAAACCGAGGTGTTCCTCCAGTATTTCTAGTGTGAATTGGCCCTTGAGGTTCCTGCTAATAACCACATCCAGCACGTCCGGCTGGTAGGTGTGTACGTCCGGGTAGTACGTCGGGGACGTGGGGCCGTGGACTGTGTAGTTCATTGCATCAACATCCGCCAGTTCTCCTCCAAGTCTCCTTCCGTTCGCGTTTGTGAGGCGAAAATTTCAAGTCGGGCTCTTGCATTTGAGGTCGCCGGCAATCACAGTCGGCTCTTCTGCTGAAAAGATACGATGGATGTCAGCGACGTCCAGTGCGTCACACGGAAATTTGTAGTCCGCGAAAAGTCTGGTTGGCTTATTGCATGCCATAATTTCCACGCCTATCGCTTGGAGCGATTGTAGTGCAGGGATAGGAAGAGGTTGGTGTAGGACATTTCCTAATCCTAACCAACACCATCACACCTTTGACCGACTGCTCGCCGGGGTGGTCGGATATACGAGGTATATCCGGGAATGTGAAGTCTGTGCTTGGGCCTCAAGTGGGTCTCGTTGATCAGGGCGATGTCAACCTCCTGTGAGCACAGAAGTTGGGTTAACAGCGCCCTTCTACTCAAGACCCCTCTTGCGTTTCAGAAGAGGATTCTTACTTGGTTTCCTACCATCTCTGCTATGTGCAGGTGACGAATTCGACAAGCTTGGGTATGCTGGCCATGGAGAGAAGGCTCGAGCCACTTTTGAAGCTGTTATAAATTTCGATGGCCAACTCCATGAGGCCGGAACAAGTCTGGCCGATGAAGGTGTGCATGGACAGCCTCTGCGTTTCGCGCGGTTTGATTTGCTGCCTGGGTTTGGTAGCCGGATTAGGTGCAACAGGCTGTGCTGCTGGCGTGGTGGTTGTAGGGAGAGTGGGTGCCGAAATAGGGAGAGCAGAGTCTACCTCCATTTCTACCTCTGGGGTCCTGTCTTAGGTGACGGTAGCCGTTTTCTTCCTTTTAGGCTTTGGCCCTGGAGCCTGAGCTGGGACCCTAGGGATGGGGTTGTTGGCCTCCGCCATTAAAGGCGCGGCAGACGGTGGTGGCAGTTCCACGTGTGGGGCTATCGGCCGTTGAGATCTTGCGATGGTGATGGCAATAGGGCCAGCGCGCTTATTGCGTGCCTCCCTTTTAAACACAGGGCAGGCACTGTGCTGATAGAAAGAGATATAGTTTTTTTTTTAATATAGAATAGGTGTAAAAGACAAATCGGAGCCTTTTTACCGACGCCTATGACTTCCTACCGCCTTCCCAATGGACCACCGGCTACTCAAGAAACGTAATACTGAAGATGTCACTTTACGGCGGTATCAAGTGGGCGAGAGGTACCTCCCCAGTCGTGCCGGCCCATTTACGTTGTAATGTAGTGTCATGCACCATGCATGGCACTGCCTCCTCCTAAATATGTATACTAGATATGCTCTCTCTCGACGTAGACGGCCACGTTTTAGTCTGCCTTGCATATCTATCTATATTATCTGAAAAAAACGCGCGAAACATGAGTACATAGCACTCACTTTAAGTCAGTATCATATAAGATATCCGAACGTATTGGCCTGATATAACTGCATTGCTGCGGGTACATCTATACATATTAAAAAACAGTCTCCAAACTACATGCCAATATATGACAGATTTACTCGAAAGATGATAAATGATTTATCACAAGCGAAGGCGGGGTGGATCGCTAGTCCTACAACTTATTAAGAATAAAGTTTCAGCTGAACTGTGGGAAGTTATTTTTTCAAGTTGATAATTTAAATGTTTATTGTAAAAAAAAGAATTCAACATTAGTACTTAATTATTATGTAAAAAAAACGTAATCAAATATTAGAATGATTATCAATAATAACTTAATTTCATTAAGGTTTTTTTACTGTAAATTTTAGTTAATAAATCAGTTACATTTTTAACCACAAATGCTCCATATCGGATGTTTTGTTCTTACATGTCCGAAATCTTTTTCGGACACTTTCAAGTATGAAAAACAACCTTGCTGAATGCAGAATACGGCCTCGATGGATGGAATGGATGCAGTCCGTTACATTACTTGTGTCGGAAGGTAAAAACCAGGTAAATGTCATGAATCATATTTTAATTTCGACTATATTGATGTTTCAACAGGATTTATCTTGTACATAAAGTAACATTTAATAGTATAGGCCTAATTTTTACATGAGCTTCCTTAATTAATTTTGTATCACATTATATACACAATTAGTTTTCGAAAGTAAAGCAGTGTATACACTTTGTCATTGTTGTGATATTTTGTATTTCCTGCCGAGCAAGAAACATTCATGGGTCCTCTTCTAAATAATCACAAATAACTAATTCATCAAAGAAAGACGCATATATATTGATAACGCAAACAAAAAGATGTTACATGAGTTGGGCTATTTGCTAGATCGAGAAATGAAGATATATTCTTTGAAAATGTTTTCACATACTTTTCTCAATTTTAGGAGATATATACTGATGGGTGGGTGTAAAGCTGTACAAGGTTCTGGAGCTGCTCTCTTCGATCCTCAATGCAAAGTGCCCTTCATGTGGAAGCTGCACAGTGCGGCGTATGTTGCGAGCCGAGCTGGTCGCGATTAAAGACTCTTAAGTTACGCAAACAATTTACTGAACCAACCTCTAGTCGTTATACTGTCGGACTCGAGGAGCGCCCTCCAGCGCCTTAACAGTTGCGTGACGGCTCAGAGACGCATGCCCATTGCCTATGAAGATATTCCAGGAATTTATCCAAAAAATAAGTTTATAAAAATCTCATGGATCCCCCTCATGATGGTCTTTATGAAAATGAGATGGTGGATAATTATGCAAGATGCTGTAACGGATGGTCTTGTACTAGACTCCAAACCCTTGCCAGTGAACTACTTCCTTTTATAAAGAAAACATGTTTAGAAAAGTGGGAGTATCAGTTTGGTGAACTCAATGATATTGGGGCCTGTTACAGAACCATCCAAGGAAAGCCTCTATGGACTCCATGGTTTGACCGCGCTAATCTCTAGGGGCTTGCTGGTTTCGGTATTCAGACTGCGTTCCGGACATGTTCCAACAAATAAATTTTATCATATGATGGGTATTGAACCTTCACCACTTTGTGAAGAGTGTCATAAGTTTGAAGACATACTGCTTATTTTGTTGGAATGTGTCAGGAATGCAGATCTGATAAGCAGAGTGCTGGGGGAGTCTGTTCCTGTGAGTGTTGGCTAGGTCAACTGCTGGCTAGCAGCGGGGCCACTTATAAGCATGGCTCTTAAATTGTACAATTTTGTTGACCAAACCCTTCATTAAGGGAATGTGATAGCATTCATGATGCTGACATGTTCACCTCAGGTGTTCAAAGCATCAACAAATATTAGAATTTAAAAAAGTAAGTTTGGCTATATCTGACAGATACCGGAAATCTAGCAAAACTTTTCAGCCTCTATAAATATAAATTTGACTTCAAACTGGAATTTATTATGAATGTATACAAATTTTTACAAGCAAAATGTACAAATAAAAAAAAATTATAACTGATAAATCTACTGTCAAATATTTCTACAGGTTAAAAGTACTTTCACAAGTCAATAACACTTAATAATCTACAGGATACTTTCATTTAAGGAAATATTGTTGTAAATACATAAAAAGTTAATAGAGCACAAAAAAGGTGAAGACTTTGAAAATTTAAACATTTTTGTTTCATTATAAAACCATTTAGCAAATAATCTAAGAATTGCTAATTTGAATGTTCTAATTATGGTAAAATCGATAGGTCACATGCTATATTGGTACATTTAACTTAATTTACCACTTCCAACATTCAGTCAATGTTAAACATTAAAATAATAATAGCAGAATAACTTCCAGACTACACAAATCTTCACAAGTTCATATGGATCGTCATAGCCAAAATACAAAAGCAAGTTTAATTACTATGGAGTCTATTATTGTAATGAAATCTCAAAAATAATTCTTTATACAAATTCAAATTACACTGTCAAAGGTTTAAAACTTATTCAAAAATTACTCTGACAAAACAACATACTACAAAACTAATGAATCTACATTTTCTTTTAAGATTTCATCTAATACGACTGTACATTGATGACCACTGGCAACATCAGGGGCTTGACAAACAATTGTATATTTATGATACGGAAAAAGCTTTCTCTGAGAATGATTTTACATATGCTTCATGTAATTTGTTAACAAAATCTGTATCATGTTTCAGGAGATAGTTGAATGCTTGGAGGAGTTGGTTTCTTGTCAGTGGTTCAGGAGACGGTTGCACATCACTGCCTGTGGCACTCGTAAACATTGTGGGTGGCATCAGTGCTGGTTTCTGCTGGTTTGCAATATTATTTATCATTGGGAAGACCCCTACTTCTTCTAGCTTACACCCATTGTAGGATCCAACTGCATGACAGACATCCTGTGACTGGTTCAAGAACGAAGCAAGAGGAGAGGTAGGTTTAGGAGAAGAAATGTGCATTAAATTCAATTCTGCTTCGAGTGGATTAGTACCATTGTGATCACCACATTCATGTAATTTTTTCAGACTATGTACCCGCTGCTGATTCTGTATATCAAGAGGGGCTGACTTTAATGAGAAGTTACTATTCTGTCTTGCTTGTTGATCTACATGCGTATTGCCATTAGATGGCAGTGCATCCTGAGGTGTTACAGATCGTTGTTGTTTTTCTATATGCTCCACCGAATGAGCGGGATTACTCATTAGCCTTTGTAGAAGAAGGGGGCCCTCTCTAGCATCAGATGGGCGCGGTCCAAATATACCAGGTGAAGGCAGAGATGACACAGATGGCATTTGCACAGCTGCACCGCTACCAGCCTTTGCAAAAAAATCCATTACGCTTTGTGATGTCATGTCGGGTGCCCGAGATGGAGTTACTTCACACTTGCTTCCTGCAGCCCCTTTGTTGGAATTAAAGTCATCTTGCGCTTTTGATAGCATACTAAATATGTCTACTGACGCCATAGGCTTTGAAGGAGGAGCATTATAAGCCACACCAGGAGGAATTTCTGATGGTCCTTTCATTGATTCTTTAACTATTGCCGCTAATTTTGTTGCAACCCTCACACATTCGTCTTTGTCGTAAAACCATATGCCGTAAATACGGCATTTAGCGTTCCTGTACAAAAGGAACGGTTCCTTTAATTGCATTTCTATATTTCTGGACACCGGTTCAATCAGATTATTTGTGTTCAATCTATTCATAATAACCAAACTATGGTATGGCTCACCATTTCTACTATACACAAACAAAGCACCTTCTACGTTTGTCTTCTCCCATTCATTCTCTTCAAAAGTATAGAGTGCTACGTGAGACGCACTATCAATTATTTCTCTAGCATAGGGGTCTGCTCTTTTCAGAGCAGCAAAATTCATACGTAACCCAGTATCAGACATTTTAAATTATCATACACAATAAGAATCTAACTTTTTAACAATAATTACGAGCATCACCATCACAGAAAAATGACAAATTGAATGTTTAACTTCGCCATATTTGTAGTCGTCCAAAGTTTCGTTTTACGCAGAAAGTATCTCAACATTTGTCAAAATAGATTAAGAGTTAAACGTTGAAGGCTAGCTCATAATAAATTGTTTTTTTTTTAACATTCTAAACTGAATAAAAAATAATTTAAAAATCTCTAAATTATTAATTTTGTTTGATAACTTCCGGATGGAAATATTACCATAACGTGATAAATAG
Organism: Eumaeus atala; assembly: GCA_017140195.1. Taxonomy (NCBI): domain Eukaryota; kingdom Metazoa; phylum Arthropoda; class Insecta; order Lepidoptera; family Lycaenidae; genus Eumaeus; species Eumaeus atala. The sequence continues at coordinate 148,229 of JAFELO010000842.1, forward strand.
TTTGCTAGCATAACCATATTCGTAATCGTAATAAAAATAAAAGAACATCGCCGCTGATGTCTTTGACTTTTGTTCGTCTAGGGGGAATTTTGGAGTTATTCGGATTCATTGATTCAAGGTAGAAGTAGACGAATTCCTCGAAAACTTTGAGCATGGAGCTCGCATCATAGAATGTGGGGTCGGTATGTCATGGACATTGGACATGATGTTCGTCTTGTCCACGTTGATTTGTGACCCACTTATTGGGAAAATGCACGGAGGTTGAAGTGGATTTCACCAAGGTCTTTTATCAACTCAGATATGACAACAATATGTCAGTAAATCGAAGGTCGATGATGTACTCGCCATTGACTTATAACCGCCATTAACAGCAAATCAGAAGAGACCCTCCGGTTACGAAAAACCTTGACGGCCCCTCCCTAGACATTAATATTCTGTCGTACTGGTAACTATATAACTGGATTAAAGGGTAGCAAGAAAATATAATGGAAGCTAAAGAGTCCATTATTTTTTAAATTTACTTATCCGATTACGAACGGATTGTTATTTGACGACGATTTAACGAATTAAAGCCCTAATGCCCAGTTATTTTCATCACCCTCTAGCACAATCGGTAGAAGAGACAAATTGGAGACTCGTTGATTACCGACACCCAAAACATCTGCACAATCAGAAGTTATGAGTGTTTACTTTACATAGTGTACCCAATCTTAACATTTCACGTCTTCATTGTACATTATATTCACGTCAGTTTTGTAACTCTAGTAAAATGTAGCTTTATCAATGCCACCTGTAGTAAATTATACCTAGGTATATCACTACGCATTTAATGACTTCTTATTGTATTAAAAAGTGACCGATTTTATAAAGTAAATATTTGATTTTTAAATGCATCAGTTTTATTAGTTATTACTCAAAAATAATTATTTAGATACGATATACATTTCATCACCAAGTAGAACTATACAATGGAGAGATTCACCTTTTGTCACATTGAACAACTTTGACCTGTGCTTCATTAGATTCTGATAAGTAAATGAAACTAGTGTTGGAACATTATAGCTATCGATTTTTATATGTAATATATTTGTTTTGTCTCGTTTGTCAAAAAATAAGAAAATATAAAATTTTACGTTGCGCTCGCAGACAGCGAGAAAATTACAGTATAAAGTTAAGTCGGTATAATATTAAGATCTAGTACAAACTGGTAGTTAGCTATCTCTACTGTCATCGAATCTTATGTTTGATGAAATATAATTCTGAGTTCTCTTTGAAATTCTTAAAGATTGGGATAGGATACACTTGCGCCCCCACCATGATTCTAGCCTTATCGTGGCGGTGCGGCTCAGTAGCCTGGTATGAATCCAGGTGAAGCCAATTGAACTGATGGGGACGCTCTTTGTACCCCTCTTATAAGAAGAGGGGGCTAAGGAGCAGGAGCAGGAGACGCTCTTTGTACCCCTCTTATAAGAAAAGGAAAAAAAACAGCAATAGGAGGAAGCGCTCTTGCGCACGGGGCAAGGGGCGAGAATGGTAACTTCACCCAATTGCACTATCCCAAAGTGTGTGGGGTTATTCTCTGGTGTGGGACACCCCTTCTGTGGAGGAAGTGTCGGTTCCTTAGGGGGCTGACAAGCCGTCGAGGTGCCCTGATGATTTGTTGTTCCGGGGCACCATATCGCGGTGGTTTCTGTGGGTATTCAGCACTATCATGTGCCACGAGCCCCACACACCTCTGGATCCCACCCAGGGCCAGTGCAGGCGCGTAAATGTGCTTCCCCGTGCCAACACAAAAAGAGTACATAGGCGCTCTATGAAGATTACTTTAGGAATATATTCTGGTCGACTTTTGACCTTTTTCAGAAACCTATTTTGAACAATTTAGACTGAAGGGATTATTGGACGTATGCAGGTCTTGTAGATTGTGGCCTTGCGCCGAAAAACGGCAACAGGTATTGGAAGCCTTCTGGCGGGTAATGACGATGATATAACGTTCTTTGCATTTTTACTTCGATGGGGTAATTTAAATTAATTTTCTTTACATCTCTTTATTGTCATCAGTCCACAGGACTGATAAAGGCTAATAATTATGATGTAAATAAATATGTACATAGGCTTCTTTCAATGAACGTAAAGACGGCCGATCTCCTGCTACTCGTGTCCATCCCGGACCAGCTACTGCACGGTAATCATCTTCCCACCTGATCTTCTGATCACTGAAGGGCAGTGAGCTTATTCTTCACGCGGTATCGGAAACTTTAGTTTTCTGCCTTATGACTTCGTTAGGAAGAATAGGTAAATCTCATCTCTTAAGATATTAATATAATATTATCTATATAACTTAAACCAATAGTATAAATTATAACGATATTTATTTATAATTGAGATTAGAGATATATCTGGATAGATAATCAAGGATAATTTCATCGATATCATAGTTCACATTTATCACTTCTCTAGGTTTTTTCTTATCTTATGTTCTCACTTGTTTCTATTTGTCACTTGTCAATTGTGGAGCAAGTTAAAATGTCAGTTTAAGTTTTACGTGTGTAATATTATTCTTTTATTAAAAAATAATATTTTTCTCAATTAAGTCTCCAATAATAAAAAAAGGTCTATTATATTCAGAATATACAATTGCATAACCTTCAGCATTGTGTGTATATCTTTAAGTTATTTACGAAATTTGCCAAGACACGCGGCACACTTACATTTTGTAAACAAGTCGTAAGACAAACTTTAACAATGCGTGAAAATGTTTTGGTGATTGGTAGCGGTGGCCGCGAGCACGCTATTTGCTGGAAATTAGCAGATTCCTTGCTTCTCAACAAAATTTATTGCGCTCCGGGCAGTGTAGGTATTTCTACCACGAAAGAAAACGTCGAGAGTGTAGACTTAGATATCAAGGATTTCAGGGTAAGTTTATATTCAGTTCATACCTGAATGTATGTTAAAAATCGCTTCTCTTCCTTATTATAATTTAATGTAGTAGTAATATATCCGGACTCACTGACTGACTTATTTATATTTAAATAGCAGAAAGTACTGGACTTGTTAAGCTATAATTTGGTGTACAGGCAAACTAGCTAGTTTAATCCATAAATTAAAAATAATATACTTAGTTGATAGTTTTTAGCTCATAGCATAGAGGCAGTAAGATTTAAGTGGTTTACATACTATAATTTACAAATTACTTTCTTTTTTGTTTTTTTTTTTTCTTTAAAATTTACAATATTTAAATAAACAATATTGATTTAAACTTAACTTTGCCACAAATGCAAAATTTATATTTTATAAATATATTTTTTTTATAATATTTAGTAAATTTTGTCTTAAAATCAATGAAAATAATCAACATTCTAGTCACTAAAGTTACAACACAAACACCTTACAACAAAATTAAGTGTAAAAGATAAAGTTTGATGACTCCATTTAGTCTGATAAAAACTTAGATGCCAACAGTAATAAATTAAATATGTTTTAAAAAATAATCATTTATGATAAACTTAGACTTTCATACCATACTGCCATAATCTGAATTTGATGTCAAAGCAGTATTATACAAATCTCTTTTTGAATGTCACTAATTTACTAGTAGTAGTATTCCGGACTGTATTTGGCCACAGCGACTTGACATCTAATCAGAGCATCGACTGTGTGCTCTCAGGAGACTGATGTACCAAATTTTGGTTTGTAACCACAGATGTCGCAAGTCAGCACCCCTTCATCATAATTGTATGCAATGGCCGCAGGTGGTCCTTGAGCAATATATCCTTGTGCAATATTAGTTTACTACTGTGATAACCATAACCCTAACCTGAGAAGAACAGGCAAAACAAAATGCAAAACTTCTTGCCAAGAGTAGTAGGTATTTTAAATATCTCAAGTTGAAGTTTTATATCTGTGCTAAAATAAGTAAAATAATTTATAATAGAATGTCTGTGATAAATTCTATTGTTATAATTCAGTCATTAACATAATCTGCTCTGCTCAGACTGTCTTGTAGTCTAGTGGTAAACATGTTCAACAAGTTAGGAGGTCCTGTGTTTGAGTCATATAATAAAATGTCCTGCTAGCTAAAGTGGCCTGCTTTATAGAGAACTTCACTCATAACTACTTTAACTATGAGACATGTGATGATAAACATTATAGCGCATAAGTATTAGGAATGCCATGATGGATCTGTCCATAGTTGGACCCAGAAGGAGTGCAGAAGGGAATGCCAGAAGAAGGAGCTTTCATCACCTCAGATGGGAATAATGTCTGGGAGGAAGAGGAGAGAGTGCACAAGCATGTGCGTAGACATGTACAGTCTCTATTCCCTCAAGTAGCAGGACTATGTGGATATGTTAAAGTCTTATTTTATTACATATCAGGCTGTAGCAGAATGGTGCAAAAAGAACTCTATTAACATAGTCATTATCGGACCAGAAGACCCATTGGCAAATGGCATAGTAGATTCCCTCACGGCCCAAGGCATCAAATGTTTTGGTCCAACAAAAGCTGGTGCAGAGATTGAGGCAAATAAGGACTGGTCCAAAAAATTTATGACCAAATACCAAATACCTACAGCAAGATATCAGTCATTCACAGATGCAAATGCCGCAAAGGAATTCATTAAGAAGTAAGTAAATATGGGACATTAAACATATGAACACTGTAAAAATATTGGTTACTATTGCCTTTTGTGCAGTTTGTAAGTAGCCATTGGATCACCCATTGTAGGGTATGAGGGACATTTGCTTGTTTGCACTCTTAAACTATAAAAGGTCTGTTCACTCTGCAGGCCACCTTCTTGTATTTTCAGCCTTTGTAAAGCATCTGGTAAAGATACACTTTACTAGACACTTTTCTATCTTTTTTATGTTCCCCATAAATTCCTATAATTTTCCGAATATATTTTTCGAAAATAGTATGTGAACTTGCGTACAAGTGGACTAATCAAAAAAATTAAAATTTACTATTAGGCAGTTCCGGGATGAACGCGAGTAGCAGGAGATCGGTTGTCTTGGCGTTCATTGAAAGAGGCTTATGTGCAGCAGTGGACCGATAAGGGCTGATAATGATAATGATGGTGATTCGACAAGTGTTTAAAATAACAGCTTCCTGGAGAAGGTGATGTGTTTGGTGATAGCTGCAGAGTTAACACCTGTATATGATATTACATATATCGTGTACAGATATGTTATACTACGACATATTAAAATGGTATTATTGTTACCTTATGAAGATGCCAGAGACGAGCAATTTTATCTTTTATTTCTATGTATTTTGTAAGTTCTTCAGTTGTGGTACTTCGAAGGATATGAGTTTTAGGGATTGAGTAATTATTATTATTTGTAGTAGCCTACCACTGCTGCGCAAAAGCCTCTCTGCTCTCTTTCCACACCTCTCGGTGTCCAGCTCATCTCGCGATCGCCGACGGTCTCTATATTAAAAAAATATTCCACAGTGCACCATTCCCGGCGTTAGTAGTTAAAGCGTCAGGTCTCGCAGCCGGCAAAGGCGTAGTGGTCGCCGCCAACAAGGACGAGGCGTGCCGGGCCGTCGACGAAATCCTCACCGATGCCAAGTATGGCGCGGCCGGGGAGACCGTGGTCGTCGAGGAACTGCTCGAAGGTGAAGAAGTTTCGGTGAGAATTTCAAAGTTATTTGACTGAGTTTTATCTCAGGCGTGCTGTGGTATGTTATCTCTGTTTCATCCAGGTTTGGAAGAAAGGAGAGCGCCCGAATTGGGCTCGAGTGTTCAATTAGTCGACAATTCCAAATATATCACATTCGTACAGGTCAAATTGAGAACCTCTATTTCCGAAGCCAGTAATAAATATTTGTGAAAACAAAGTTGTATATCGCCAAACATATTTACTAGAAACCTTGGTCTACCTTGAGAGTGTAAATCATTGCTCGCTCTATTTAGTACACCTAAGGCCGGTTTCACAGGTTACTATCAAAGTGACAAGTAGCTATTCGACACTTAACTCTGAACGACAAAGCAAACTGTGAAAATAAAATTCGTAATTTATTTTATACATATTTCGATAACAGGATAATTAATACTTTAATTCGAACCTGTGATACCGGTATTGAATCATACCAAGAACCGAAGATTCTTATAGAGTCTTCGATTCCCGATGTGCAGAATGGTTAAGATGTTTGTTAGTTATTCACCCACTTTGCATACGATTGGTAGTCTTGTTTTTTTCATATTTATATTTTTTTTCGTAAACATCGTATTCTATGAACATAAAAAAATTCCATCCAAACAGGCGATTATTCTGCAAATCGATAATATAATCTACTCGATTGGTCGTGCAAAATAAATGATTTAAAACAACAGTATTATTTCCGAGGGCCGTAAGATAACGGGTCAAAGAAACGTGTACGCCGGTTGGGGTCTAGATAAGACGAAATTGAGAAAAATCATTTTGTGACGGTACCAATTATATCTTGTTTGTTTTGCACTCGATTGACGCTTACCGATAAGTGTTTATTGAGATAAATAAACCTCATTAAAATAATATTAGATTATTATTACTAGGGAGGATCTAAAAGTTCGTGGCCTAACGTACATGGAGCTATGACATCTTTTTAAATCTACCGTCATTTGTTAGTATGTGTCATATTGATTTATTGTGCGCAGTTTCATTCCGATACTGCACAATATAAACTTTCTGTGATTATTTGTTTAAAGCAATCTGACGCAATTTTCAATAATGGAGAAAATTGAACACCGTACAGTCATTAAGTATCTCAATAAAAAAGGCCTATCACCAAAAGACAAGAATATCAATATATGGTGAGCACTTTGGGGGAGTCTGCTCCATCGTATTCCAGTGTCAAGAAGTGGGTAGCTGAGTTTAAGCGCGGCCGTAAGAGCATTAAAGATGATCCTAGGAGTGGAAGGCCTACATCCTCTACCACGAAAGCAAACATCGATAAAATTTGCGATCTCGTACTGGGTGACCGACGTTTGATCATTGGTGGGATAGCTGAGATAACAAACATTAGCTATGGCCGGGTGCAACACATAATAACGGAAGAGTTGGGGTTCCATAAGGTTTTTGCTCGCTGGGTCCCGAGGTTGCTTTCAGCTGAACAAAAACGAGTTCGATACACAATTTCGCGAGACTGTTTGGAAATTTTGAGACTGATCCCGAGGACTCTTTGTCTAGATTTGTTACCATGGATGAAAGCTGGGTTCACCACCATACTCCTGAATCAAAGCAACAATCCAAACAGTGGAAAAGATCAGACTCTCCTACACCGAAAAAGGCTAAGGTCGTATTGTCGACTAACAAAGTCATGGCTTCTGTTTTTTGGGATGCGAAGGGCATTATTTTTGTAGATTATTTACCGAAAGGTCAAACTATAAATTCTAGCTATTATTGTAACCTTTTACGAAGACTCCGGGAAGAAATAAAAGAAAAAAGGCCGGGAATGTTGCGTAAGAAAATTTTGTTTCATCAAGACAATTCACGTGTTCACACTTCGGTTGAAACAATGTCTGTAATCCATGATTGTGGCTACGAATTGCTGTCCCACCCACCTTATTCGCCGGATTTAGCCCCCTCGAATTATCATTTATTTCCAAGTTTAAAAAACATTTGGGTGGCTCGAAATTTTCGACCAAAGATGAGGTGATAGTCGCAGTAAACGATTATTTGGCCCACCTTCCGGAATCTTTTTTTTTCGAGGGGATAAACAAGTTGCAGGTCAAGTGGAAGAAGTGTGCTGAACTAGATGGAGACTATGTCGAAAAATAAAAATAAATTTAGATCCACTTTTCTTTCATTTTCTTGGTCGGGCTTAGAACTTTTAGATCCAGCCTCGTACATATTTGTGGCACCTAATAAGATTTTGAAACTTTGTTATTTCTGTCTTGACGAAATGACTGTGCGTTAAGACAAACACTGATAAACGAGTAGAGTAAGGCGAATTTTGTCCCAGTGAGGGCCGAAAGCTGTAGATAAATCCCATCAGAGTAGGCGAATGAGTTACTAGGGAGTGCACTCGTGTCTGCGCAAACACTCGTGCTCTATAATATCTCCTGAGCACATGAGTCTTCTCAATAGAGATATAGCCGAAATTCGTCTGTGACGACATTATTATTATTCTTATTAAAAAAAATCAGGAGTTGACTTACCAGCCTTGCTTATGCTAGTAAATGGGATATTGGGTCCACTTTTGATTTCAAACATGTTGTCTACAAAATAAGCAAAAAGATCTTACGCAATTTTGAAAAGAATGCGCCCGAGCAATCGAATTTTTCTAGCAACATGTTATCAAACATCACATCAAGTGAGTGCATAGAGAATCCTGGATGGATTATCCACGCACGCACTAACTGTGCCTTAGCATGAAATACTTTTATCGACACAAATAGTAAAATTACGTTTAAATAACTCTACCTCTCATGCAAGTTCGTTACTAGCAGTGTTTTCGTAAAAGTAATAAATATAAAAGCTTTTGCATGTATAAGCATCTGTAAATATATATATCCTAAGCTGTCCGTCAGATTTTCTCAAAATCTACTGAACTGATTTCATGCGGTTTTCATACGTAGACAGAGCAATTCCCGAGGAAGGTGTTAGTGTATAATTTGTCCCTGGCGCTCACTAGTGATTGTTAGGGTCAATTCATACTAGCGCAGAGTCGAAGCGCATCGAAGCGTCAATCCGAAACTTAACATAGCAAATTCACCCTTATTTCCACAATGTAATGCACATATTTCCTCCAAGGAAAAAAAAAGACGCGCGAATTCACGCGCACTCGAGGGAATTCGCGCGCCTGCACGCGATTAACTCTGATTGGTGCGCGCACATTCGCGCGAAGCCAAGCGGCTATTAGGCGAACTACGGGCCGTCTGGTCAGTCGGCAATCGGAATCGGACGGAAACTGTCTTGTGTCGAAGTGAATCACAATGGAAAACGACGAGAAATTAATTTATTTGGTCCAAAAATTCAACTGGCAACTGGTGTCCATCACTAATGCCACGAAAAAGCGCGCATTCTCGCGCTAATTCACGCGAATACGCGCGCATTCGTGCGACTTCGCTTTGATTGTGAGGAATTTGACGCTTCGATGCGCTTCGACTCTGCGCTAGTATGAATTGACCCTTGGTTAATAATATAATTTGACAAACACGTATTCGCACTGTTCTTCTTGCCAGTGTTATGCAAGCCATGTACTACCTACATCTTATGGAAAATATAACAAAAATTAATAGCTAGTTAAAGAATAAAATAAACCGGGATTAAATCCGTAAACGTAGTTTTATTGTAATTCGCGTAAGCCTAAGACATCAATACGTAACAAAAAGTTAAATATTTCAGGTGCTTGCCTTCTCTGACGGCGAGACCGTGTCGGTGATGCCTCCGGCGCAGGACCACAAGCGTGTCGGTGACGGCGACACGGGGCCCAACACGGGCGGCATGGGCGCCTACTGCCCCTGTCCGCTCATAACCCCCGAGCAGCTGGCCGACGTGAAGGACCAGGTCATGCAGCGAGCCGTCGACGGCCTGAGGGCTGATGGGGTCAAATATGTCGGTAAGTTTGGTCCTATAGCACAATAATGCCCTTTCACCCCCCCCCCAGGGGGGCACCGCACGAAATGCGACACAAGTGACACACTTTACGGCTGTATCAAGTGAGCGAGAGTTACCTCCCCGGTCGTGCCGGCCCAATTCCGTTGCATAGGAGGATGTAGTGTCACGCACCATGCATGGCATTACCTCCTCCTACGCAGCATGTCATTACCTCTACTACTACCTCTTACAAGAATATGGCTTAATACTTATAATGCAAGCGCGTCACTTATCTACATTAATTATCGCGCGTTGAGCTTATACTCTGACTGTGCCCTGAAGCTAAAATTTAGTTTCTTTAGTATACATATGGATTCACTCATTGACCTCAAGTATCTTAATTTACTATATATGGATGTTTATCATACATCTGTAGGAAAAAATGGATTAAGAATGGAAGACTAACGCAGCCGCATATTCCCCAAAATACTAAATTAAACAATAACGCGCATGCTACAAAACTTGCGAGTTTTAACACATTTGAAAACTATGAACTGTCAGTATATTAGTGGTTATGGCGTTAGACCATATTTTAGTTCTTTTGGGAATAGATGTATCCCTGGTGCCAACATGGGATTATGGGGTCAGCAGTCCATTAGATTTATGTCAACGTGCACTTCCAGTAGCCGTCTGAATTTTAATAAAGTAATTTCAACATAAAATAATTTAAGCGTGAACGTTTATACGCTGATAAGTGTTTTTTAACAGCGTACGTTTTGACGAGGCATTCGCTTTCTTCGATAAGGTTGTAGGTAATTAAATTTGTTATCTATAAAGCTTCCAGTAATTACATTATTACTGGCTAGCAACGTTATAGTAGAATTTGACAACAGAATAATAATTAGCATTTTTCACCTTTATCAATGTTTTTTTTTTATATCGTTATGATTTAACTAATGAATAGAAATGTTAGAAATATGTTGTCGGTTTCTTTACTTGTAAAGAACAGGGTACGTTGAAACGTTAAAAAAAAATAGTATCGAGCTAATTCTAAATAGATGCTCGACCACTAATTATCAAGCTATTACTTTTTACAACTTATATATATTTTTGTATGCGTTCTTCAAAGTCCAATAATATATTGTACGTGTGTTCGGTTAGAATAAATTTGAATCTCACAAATTCGCCTGCAAAGTCTGCCATTTTGTTTCTGGAATTAATAAATAGACTTTATATACTTTTTCCGCAAATAACTTATGTTTTACTTTACATTTTCTTAATGGTTTTACCTAACCGGTAGTAAATGTAAATTGAAAAATAAATTATTTGTAGAAAAAGTATATAAAGTTTATTTATTTATTCAAGTGTTAACATGAATTTCCATCAAGTGACATTCAATCAACTACATTTTGTTTCCATTTTATTTTAATTGTCTTTGTTTTATTTGCCTTAATAAGACGAATTTCATGACACCTCATACGTTAGAAACCTTTAAGCCATTCAGGACGTAGGAGGTAACCTAAAAATCACAGTAGTACATACGGCAAGTACGTATGCAATTGCTGTATGTATGTACACTCAAAAAAATTTAGCAATTTATTACGGAATAAAGATTTTCTGTACTATTCTATTATCACCTCTGTGGTGTAACGGTGCGGGTGTCGTCAGTTAAGACCGTTAGCCGCGTGGGGTCCTGGGTTCGATCCCCAGGTCAGGCAAATGTTATTAAATGTTTCTCAGATTATTCTGAGCACGCATTACATTGTCCGGGATTGGAATGTGCTCGAAGTGGCAATAGACTTGCCACCTATGACATCATGCGCCTCAGTGCCTTGGCTAATCGTGGATGTACTAGCACACCTCTGCCTACCTCTTCGGGGATGATAGGCGTGAAGGTACTTACTTCTATTATAAAAACATTGCAGTTCAGACACATAACAATAAAACTACTTTTACACGGGTCACTTTTACATGGACTAGACTGTGGTTGCTGTAAAGCTTAGTTAAATAATTAAATAAAACGCGATGAAATACGTAAAAGTAGTTTTATAGTAATGAGTAACATTCGCGTAAACTTATGACCTCTGACACAATTGGATTATAAAAATTATCAATTTGGGCAGCAAACAGATGCCGTGCAGTTGATGAATACACTCGTAAATACACTTCTGGGTGGAAATTTAATTTATATTCTCACTTGAATAAATAAATGAAAAGTCAGTTGCCAACAAATAAATATAGTTTTATTGATTTAATTTTGCAACCTCGGTTTTTAAATGCGTGAGTCGAAGAGTACGGAGTGCCCGATGGGCACGTGGAACGTATGACGCCGTGATGAAACACAGGTACCGCACCACTATAGCTTAACCACGTAGATGACGTATGCGTGGGTCTTCTTCGCTGGCCTAGGGAGCCTGCGAGAATTGCGCGTTGCGAGGCGAGCTTCACGACCCGGGTCTGTTCACGAGAGGCGGCTATCGTGGTGGGGCAACCCACCGAAAGTAGTGAGTTGTTGCGCACCTAGGTGCGGAGGCCATATGGCCTGAAGGTGGGGTTGAGACCGTGGCCTACGGGCCTGCAGGTGTGGGTAGTGTGGTGTGATGTGGGTGATGTATGTGCGTGAACGATCCTCGTCCCAATTGCCGGGGCCGAGGACCCCTCTCCGCTTGGTGGATCACGGGGTACGGCCGCCTGTCGGGTGGTCGCGCGTGTAGCGGAGCCAGGTCCCTCAGGTGGGCGTGCGGTCCATTGTCCACGGCACTGAGCAATGGCAGCAATACCTGCGGGTCCCGTGCTTAAAGGGCGTGCTATAAAGCATAGTGTACATGTCCTACAGCTATCTATGTGAGTTTGCCAATCAAAATGAATGCAAATGAGGTATCCCTAAATAGAACTTTCTCCAGGCCCCGCGCTGGCGTACACATGTGCTAAGTCATAAGTCATGTTAATCAAGCCTACGATAAGGTAATGTGCACGCGCCTGCAGTTGAAAGTTCCCGTATACAAGTCAATACGGATACCAGTTACATCTGGATGGAACCAGCACGTGGCTAGTCTAGTATACGTACTAGACATTACGATGCACGCCCATTTTGCTATCGCATCCTCGGTCAATTCACAGTAGGCACAAGTAAATATTACAATTATAAGTAAACTAGCGATTCGCCATGGCTTTGCCTGTAAATAATATGGGCTGCATTACTACCTCAACAAATTCTAATGAAACCTTTGGCGGGTGTAGCAATAGAATAATCCATTGGTGAGACGCGCGTGAATATCCGTGACTCAGTGGTTTTTTAGGAAATCGAACGCAAACAGACATACAGCTTTTGGGGTCTTTGTTTTATAATATATACAGATATCGTATTATAAATATCGAATAAATAAGTATCAAGAAATAAAATAGTTTTGTTTTTAGAAAATTCAAAACAATTCACTTTTTAAGTTTTAGAAATGTAACGTAGGTAATTTATTTTAGTGCGAAAGTGTTGAGGGCACATATAGCATTAAAAAAATGCCGAAGTGCACGCCTAACAATTCCTGTTAACATTAATGCAATGTTTAGAGCCATCTGCCGTACGCCGTAATCGAGGACTAATCAAGTTTTAGCTTTTATTCATCTTTAACTAAACTTTGTCAAATTGGGCTGCATTAGAGTCATCTGCCGCATGACTAACTAAAATAATGTAAAAACTAAAATAATGTAAAAACTAAAATAATGTAAAAACTAAAATAGTTGAGTTTTTCCACACATACAGTCATACTTAATAAATTGTACTCTTTCGAGTGTCTCCAATTTGATTTTATTGGAGAACATATATCACTCTTTAAGCGTAATAGGAATATAAAAGAGATTAATTCATTTAAGGGGAAAATCTGTGATCTTGGAATGTTGATACGTCGCCTTCGGCGTGCAAAAATGGGAACTGTCACGTCTTTTCTTATAATTTGATACCCGAAAATCCGCAAGCCCAACAGTGCTGAATATGGCGCGTTACCCGGATCTGTCACAATAGCGCGATTGATGATTGATGGCTAACTATACAAGGGACTGACGCCACCTTCACAGACTGGTATCCCCATTAAGAAATCCCCTACCAACAAAGTCGAGACAGTGTAATGCACGTAACTGTAGCGCCAAGTGATAAGTGAAGGGGCTAGCTGCGCATGCGCACGACTGGAGAACCAATCGTAACTCTCGTCCGGTACACGTGACCGTCCCGCGTCCCGCGCTCGCCCTTCCGATATCCACATCCACATTTCGTTAGTTCTGCGCAGTACCGCGGCATGCTTTCGTGCCAGGCGCTACACCCATCCTTATATGCGTGGTACGGAGAGCAGCCCGCTCCATTGAATTGCTTTTGCCTAGCCGGGCTCATGCACTACTGGGCCACTGCGCCCCTTATAACTACAGTATTCAAGTATAGATAAAATGGATAAGACTGTTATTTGTCATAACAATTACGATAGTGTATAGAGCGTAGGCCGCGATACGAAACTTCACCCGCACTGGACTTGTTTCTTATCTCGATGTCGTCTGCAGCTCGCTACATAAGTAAACTATCACTAACTAAAAAGAAATTGTATATTTCATCATCAACTATCGGATTACTGAAGGTCTCTTTTAAGGTTCCGTACCTCTATAGGAGAAACTGAACCCTTGAGAACAAAGCGTACCTACATTTTGATATCCGTCTGTGTCTGCCAGAATCCTTTTCTCAGGGTTATCATTATCATCAGGATTAAAATGATAACAATAATGTTATAACATATGTGGACTTATCACACCACGTTAGCCCAGTCCAGTACTAAGTACCACAATGTCTTGGGATAACTTCTACACAACGGAAATACATTTAGCTTAATGTTTATATGAATTTAATTTATTAAATTATATATATTTACTATAGAAATGCATATATAAAAATCCATGACTTAGGCGTGATTCGAACCCGCGACCTCTGGCGTAACACGCGGACTAACCATGACGTTACCAACTGGGCCAGCCGGTCGTCTGATACTTCTAAGTTAATGCAATCAAAAGATAGACCTAAATCGATGTAACGTGTTTACCACTAGTGTCGTAGTAACCGGCTAACAAGAAGTTCGACGCACCGATTAGGGTTCCCTACCAGCAAACACTAAATCTTACATCCCTTAAACCGTTGAAAAAAGTTCGATTCAGTTGAAACTAGTTTTCGTTAGATTTTTTACATCACACATCCAATCATTATATTTTTTAAGTCACACATCCAAACATCAAGTACGAGTACAACGACTGTGACATGCGGACGGACAGACGTACAGGAAGAAAATGTTAGGGTTCTTTTTGGCCACTTGGCTACGAAACCCTAAACGCTGTGGCTGCTAAGGATTATTATTCGAAGCAAGAGGATTATTTTTAGAATAGTAGAGTTGGTCGGTATTCGTTACTGTGAGTTTGATCTCCCTGTAGTAGCCACTGCTGCCTTGCTTAGTAGTCTAGTGAATACTAGTGACCTATCTTCTAAAGTGGTAAAAAGTGTGTACCTTCTCCTAGTTCCCTCTAACTTCTGAACTACTCAGAGGAAAATTGTAAAAATAATAAGATTATAAAGTTAAATGAAAACTTAAAACGGAAACTAGTTTCAACTGAATCGAACTTCTTTCAACAGTTTAAGGGGTATAAGATGTTTTTGTTTGCTGGTACGGAACTCAACAGTGAGTCTGACTTACTCTTAGCTGGTTTTTTTAAAAATGACTTCTACATTATACACGGATTGATACCAAAAAATACCTTCTCTAAATTTGAGCAAAATCAGATTGAAGTCGGTTATTACGTTCAGGAGATATCTTTACGGAATTTCTCGTTAGCTGCAAATTTGTATGTTTGTGTGTGTGTGTGTGTGTGTGTGTGTGTGTGTGTGTGTGTGTGTGTGTGTGTGTGTGTGTGTGTGCGTGCGTGCGTGCGTGCGTGCGTGCGTGCGTGCGTGCGTGCGTGCGTGCGTGTGTGTGTGTGTGTGTGTGTGTGTGTGTGTACGATAATGTATTACACGGACTTAGCCTTGGCCTTTCTTTTTGCTTCGACCTTATGGCCTTACTTATTTGCGGACTTGCTCTAGACCTTGTTTGTGTCCTTACTGAATCTTATTTGCGCGCCTCATTGTCTCAGGGCTGTGGAGTCGATATGTTATCTTTATCCCAGTAACCTTGTCCTTTTTTCTCGTATAATAATTTTTTATTATATAATTACTTTGATGTATTTTAAGAAGTCATCTTTTGGCGCCTTTGTGAGAAGTTGCGAGAGTGAATGTTTACGAGTCGCGCGCACACCGACACCAAAATACCGACAGATAAGAGTATATTTATAATGTCTGTCAAATGGCTGTCAAAAATGACAACGTATTCATTTCTTAAATCAAATGACGGAAAAGTAGAACTTCTGACATGGACAAGTAGACTATCGTAAAGTTTATTATCTGTTAGGCACTGATTAAGCTTTTTTGGGGCCATTTGTCATAACGGTCGGACCGTTTGTCATAAGGTATAACTGTTAGCTCAGTTGTTTTTGATAATTGTATGCAATGGAAATTAAAAATCTAAGAATTGTATATGTTTTTTTAATTGTATGGGGACAAACGAACAATCGGAGCCTTTCAACGACCTGACGCCCATAAACATCAGCATAATTATGTCGATGCATTGCCCTCCTTTTCATCTCCCCTCTCAGGGGGCCGACGGCTACTCCCAAACCGCACGAAACGCGACACCGTAGGTGTCACTTTACGGCAGTATCAAGTGAGCGAGAAGTACCTCCTCGGTCGTGCCGGCCCAATTCCGTTGCATAAAGGATGTAGTGTCATGCACCATGCATGGCATTATCTACCAATGTTTACGAAGAAGACCGAGAGAAGTCCCGGTATCTGCTAGTATATAACATATCTAACAAATGATAATTAACAAAATGATGACATAATTAAAGTGTTGTCGACAAACAACACAAACAACGCAAATAAAATGTATAATGAAACTTATAAGTATGGCATTTAGGGTTGTTTTTGTGTTAGACGTGTTTCTTCTAAGTTTGTTGATGCAAAAATAAAGATAGGCGCGTGATAATTGACAATGTCAAGGTTCAGTATTGCGTACTTCGGCTTCTTTATTGACAAACAAGTTTTTTTTCCCACCAAATTTTTAAGTAGCCAATTATAATAATCATATTTTTAGCCGAATAAGTAATGCAAAGGACGGTTAGATGTGTGTTTTTCTATGTCTGTTGCTTTTAGGCCTATATTGGCCAAAAGCATCTGGGCTATATTGTCGCTGCCGTATAAAACATGTTTCTTATATATTCATAGCTTTAGAGCCGACCCACAGGACATTTCCGCATGTGCTGTGGGTCGGCATTTCCTCACCAAAAAACATAATAAAAATAACGTATTTGATGTTGCTATGGTCCTTCAAAATTTTTTAAATTGCCAAAGAATCACCTAACCGGAAATATAAAAAAATGGCAACATTCAAAAAGTTATTTTTGAAGTAAAACTCTTGAGTTAGTGAGTAAGGAGTATGCGGCACTATTATGTGCCGCGAGCCCCACATAGGGCCAGTGAAGGCGCGTAATTGCGTTTCCCCGCGTAAAGAAAAAGGCTCAGTGCACGTATAATTCAGGTCATTGCTGTAGGTACAATGATCTACGATACGTCACATATATCCGAGGGCAACACGCGCGCCCTCACGCTGTGCTACTAAATTAATAGATACTATATTAGTAATCTAGGTTCATGACACTGTCACGTCGCACGATCTTATCTAGAGAATATAATGCTGAAACCATGGGACCTATTAATGTTACGTGTTTTAAAACGGTACTTGTTTCCAGGTGTTCTGTACGCTGGCTTGATGATCACCAAGTCGGGCCCCATGACGCTGGAGTTCAACTGCCGTTTCGGCGACCCCGAAACCCAGGTCATCATGCTGCTGTTGGAGTCAGACCTTTATCTCATCGTCAAGGTAGAAAACCCTCAAATTCCCATTATTACATGGACTATGCGTAACGACCATGCGGATATCCGTGGCCGTCGGGAGTCATCAAAATTTTCGATTTTTCGTTTGCCCTCAAATGTTATAAGAAAAAGAACCACTGCCAGACGAGGCTGTCAGAGACAGACATATGTCTTTCTTTAAGTAGATTGAAGACGCCGTGATTTATGTATTGATCTTTGTATTTGTGTTTGCAGGCTTGCGTGGACGGTACACTGAAGGACATGCAGGTGAAGTGGAACACGAACGTGTCCGCGGTGGGAGTGGTGATGGCCTCCAAGGGGTACCCGGAGACGTCCACGAAGGGCTGCGTTATAAGTGGTACGTGCGACAGAATATCCACTCATATCTATGTCATTGCAGAGCTGGTACTTTAGTTACACTTAAGTGATGTGTATTTCTGATCATTTATATTTATATGAGCTAGACTAATGTAATGTGATTGGTCCACAAATATTTATTTACAGCATCGCCACGCGGTTTCCGCCGCACACAGGTTTGAGCGCATAACAGATCACCAGACTCTTCGCCTTTATGTTATCAGTATAAATTTTAGAGGTGGCCAACCAGTCGATCACGACGAGCCTGTAAGTTTTTGTCTATAAAAAGTTGTCCCTTGATTTATTTGGTCATTGTGTTATCGCAGGTCTGTCGCAGGCGGTCACGCGCGGCGCAGTCATATTTCACAGTGGCGTAGCACGCGGCGCTAATGGCTCGCTGGTGACAAGCGGCGGGCGCGTGCTGCTGGCGGCCGCGACCAGCGCGTCGCTACGCAGCGCCGCCGCCGCCGCGACTGAAGCCGCAGCTAGTATAGACTTCCCCGGCGCGCACTACCGCAAGGATATCGCGA